>JAODAL010008037.1:0-120784 GCA_025379985.1 Phyllomedusa bahiana
TTTTTGTCAGCAACAGCAAAACAAGCTTATTAAAACCCCTGGTTGTAAATTTCGCCAAAGAATTTAGCCCAAAATATAGCTTTGTGGTTTTTTCAATTCGTGTTTTTTTCCCACCAAAAGAGATAAGTTGTAAATTAACCTTTGTTGTAATTAGGCTACAGGAAAATTTATATTTTGGGCGTTGAAAAAGACGGTTTTTTTTGTCAGCACACCAGCAAAAAAAAAGCTTAATTAACCCCTGGGTGAAATTGCGCCAAGAATTAGCCCACAAAAAGTGCTTTGTAGCGTTTTACAATTTGGTTTTTCTCCCCACAACAAGAGATACAAATTGTAAATTTAACCTTTGCTTGTGAATTAGGCTACAGGAAAATTTATATATTTTTGGCGTTGAAAAAGAGGTTTATTTTTGTCAGCACACAACCAAAACAACGCTTAATTAACCCCTGGATGTAAATTGCGCCAAAGAAATTTAGCCCACAAAATAGTAGCTTTGTAGCGTGTTACAATTGCGTTTTTTTACGCCACACAACAAGAGATACAGTTGTAATTAAACCCCTTTGCTTGTGAATTAGGCTCAGGAAAAATTTTATATATTTTGGCCTTGAAAAGACGGTTTATTTTTGTCAGCACACAGCAAAAAAACGCTTAATTTAACCCTGGATGTAAATTGCGCCAAAGAATTGGCCGCAACAAAATAGTGCTTTGTTGCGTGTTTCAATTGTGTTTTCTTTAACAGCCACACAACAAGAGATACAGTTGTAATTAACACTTTGCTTGTGAATTAGGGTACAGGAAAAATTTATATATTTTGGCCGTTGAAAAGACGGTTTTTTTTGTCAGCACACCCGCAAAACAAGCTTAATTAACCCTGGATGTAAATTGCCCAAAAATGAGCCCCACAAAATTAGTAGGGTTTTTAGCGTGTTACATTGCGTGTTTTTCTACGCACACAACAAGAGATACAGTTGTAATTAACCTTTGCTTGTGGGAAATTTGGCTTTCAGGAAAAATTATATATTTTGGGTTGAAAAGACGGTTTATTTTGTCAGCACACCAGGGAAAACAACGCTTAATTAACCCCTGGATGTAAATTGCGGCCAAAGATTGAGCGCGCACAAATAGTAGCTTTGTAGCGTGTTACAATTGCGTGTTTTACGCCACACAACAAGAGATACAGTTGTAATTAACCTTTGCTTGTGAATTAGGCTACAGGAAAAATTTATATATTTTGGCGTTGAAAAAGACGGTTTTTTTGTCAGCACACCAGCAAAACAACGCTTAATTAACCCCCGGATGTAAATTGCGCCAAAGAAATTTAGACCGCACAAATAGTAGCTTTGTAGCGTGTTACAATTGCGTGTTTTCTACGCCACTCAACAAGAGATACAGTTGTAAGTAACCTTTGCATGTTGAATTATGGCTACAGGAAAATTTATAAAAATTTTGCGTTGAAAAAAACGGTTTATTTTTTTGTCATGCACACCAGCAAAACAACGCTTAATTAACCCCTGGAAGTAAATTGCGCACAAAGAATGAGCTGCACAAAAAGGCCGCATTGTAGACGGTTAACACTGTCGTATATTTCTACGCCACACAACAAGAGTATAAGTTGTAATAACCATTGCTTGTGAATTAGTATATATTTTGGCGTTGACAAAAAGACGGATTTCTTGGCGTCATCACACCAGCAAAACAACGCTTTAATTAACCCCTGGATGTTCAATTGCGCAATAGAATTGAAGCAGCCAAAAATGAAGTGGTAATTTGTATTTAAAAATGCTTTGTTTTTTCTTAAATGAATACAACAGGAAACTGGCTTATATCCCCTTGGATAATGATGTATATGCAGCTGCAGTGGACAGCATCACTGGATTTCAGATCCAATACCTCAAAAAATAGAAATATAACATTAAGAGAACATCTCCTCTGAACACTCTGAAAACCCCACAGAAATCGCTATATAAAAATCCAGATTCTTCACAGAGCTATCAGCCGGCGCAGCACCTTCCCTGATGACACAGTGAGAGACGTGTGAGCTCCCGGTGTCACGTCCGGACTTATATAGTGCGTGACGTCACAGAATCGCGCCGGTCTCTGATTGGCTTAATCCTCTGCACACCTCATGCAGGCTAAGCCCTTCTTCTCCCCAGTTGCTTAGCCCCATGTATCGCCATTTCGCTTGCATGTCCATTTTAACAATCAAAAGCACAACTTCGTTCACCCAAGTACCCCAAAGTTCGACGTCCTTCCTGAACCGAAGTTTTCCTGAAATTCAAACGAATTCCACTTCGTTAGAATCAATTCGCCCATCTCTACAAATAACACATCATTTATATCTAAGAGTAAACGGCACAAAATCAAACCCCCACAAAAATGTCACAAGTATTTTTTTTCACATTTCACCATATGTAGATATTTTTTATCCGTTTCTCTGTACATTCCACGGTACAGTCAATGGCACTATTAAAAAGTATATCATGTCCCACAAAAGAAAAGTCTGTCCTATGCATATGTAGTTGGAAAAATAAAAAAAGTTATGGCTTTTAAAAGGAGGGGAGGAAAAAAATTGAATAAACCAAAAATGATGGAATAAAACAACTGTCATGAAGGGTAATATATTACTCTTTATTGTTAATTCTGCAGTTAAACAACTGTCTATGCCAATTCCTTGCCGCACATCTTCTTAATGGAGAGGTCTTTCTCTTGCACACAAAAAGGTTTAATCATCACCATACTTTTTTGACCCCTATTACAAGTGATTAAGGGATAGACTAGACCGGAAAATAATTTCTTAGGTTGTATTAGGACACATAACTAATGTAAAACTTTGAACTGTACAAAAAGTTTTGTTGAATTTTAACCCCTTCCTGACAGCCGGTCATACATTTTTTTTGGCTCTTAATTTTTTTCTTCCCTGCCTTTCAAGAGCCATAACTTTTTAATTTTTCCTTCATATGTGGGCTATTTTTTTTACTTGCGGGCAAGATAATGCCTAATGGTGCCATTGATCATGCCATAGAGTATACTGGGAAACTGAAAAAAAATTTGAGGTGGGGTGAAATGTGAAATAAATATACTTGCACCATGTTTGCAGGGGTTTGTTTTTATGTCATTCACTCTTTGATATAAATGGTATGTTATCTGCAGGTTGATATGATCTTGGCGATATCAATATTGAGGTTTTTTTATTATTTTTTTAGTATTTTTAAAAAAAAATAAACTAAGAATAAAAATTAGCCCCTCAAACCTTTTAAAAAGCCCTTTGGGGTACTATTACTGTTTTTCACAGGCTAAATAATGTTATATTTTATTCGATCATATTTTTACAGACATAGCGATACAAATTACGTGCAATTTTTTTATTTTTGCAAATCGGTAAAAGAGAGGTGATTTGAACATTCAATATTTTCAATCACACCCTTCTGCATGATCTATACCAAGATGGCTATGATGGCTATGATGGTAACTGATCGGCATCCCAAGGTGTTGTGAGGGAGAGGGGTTGGGCATTCGCAATGTGGGGGTGGAGGAACTGTGTGCAGCACCTATTCTCATTTATTTACAGTTGAAACCAGAAGTTTACATTACACTTTATAAACAGACACATATACATGTTTTTTTCCCTATCTGACATGAAATCAGAATAAACCTTACCTGTTTTAGATCAAATTAGATTTCAAAATTTTTTACATTTGCCAAATGCCAAAATGAGAAGAGAATTTTTTTAAAGGGATTTGAAAATTTTTCAAAGTAAAAGTTTACATACACTAGGGTTAAAATGCCTTTTAAAAAAATTTGGGGCAGCCCATAAAAAAATGTAAAAGTCTTTTGAAACTTTTGATAGGGTTTTTGGGAACTTTTAGTTAAATAGGGACACAACTGGGATATATTTTTAAGCACACCAAAATAAAACTGCTTCTGTTTGTAACATCATAGGAAAGTCTAAAGGGGAAAAACAAGAATCAGGGAAAAGAAATTTTGGGGCTTACAGAAGTCTGGTCATCCTTGGGTGCAATTCATGATACCTGAAGGTGCCTCGTTCAAACTGTACAAACAAAAATAGAAGTACAAGCAAGATGGAATGTCCGCCATCATTCGCTCAGGAAGGAACAAGTTCTGTGTTTTTAAAAAATTAACTGCTTTGGCCGACTGTCAATTAACCCAAGAACAAAAACAAAAGACCTGTGAAGATCTGGGGAACTGGTAAGATTGTGCATTTTTCATAAAAAAACGAGAATGATCATTATGGTGAATTTCCAGGGCCCGGAAAAGCCATTACTCCAGAAAGAAACATATAAAAGCCAATTGCATACAGGAACAAAGACGTCCTGTGGTCTGACAAAACTGAAATTGAACTGTTTGGCCACGAGGGTGGCAGCATCATGTTGTGGGGTTGTTTCAATGTAGGTGGGACTGGTGCACTTCACAAAATAGATGGTATCATGAGGAAAGAAGATTATTTGGCAATATTGAAGCAACATCTCAAGACATCAGTTAGGAAGTTAAAGTTTTGGCAGAAATTAGTCTCCCAAATGGAAAATGACCCAAAGTACACTGCCAAACTGGTTACGAAGTTGCTTAAGGATAACCAAGTCAATGTTTTGGAGTGGCCATCACAAAGCCCTGATTTCAATCCTATTAAAAATTTATGGGCAAAGCTAAAAAGGCAGGTGCGAGCAAGGTGGCCTACAAACATGGCTCAGTTACACCAGTTCTGTCAGGAGGAATGGGCCAAAATTCCTACCAACTATTGTGAGAAGCTTGTGGTTGAATATACAAATCTTTTGACCCAAGTCATATAGTTTAAGGGCTATGCTACCAAATACTAATTAAATGTATGTAAACTTTTGACTTAGCAGAAGGTAATAAAAGTGCCTTAAACAATTCTCTCTAATTTTTCTGGCATTTCTCAAATATAAATAATTTTGGAAATCATAATTCACCTAAAACGGGTAAGGCTTATTATGATTTCATGTCAGATAGTGAGAAAAACATGCATATGTGTCCTTTTACATAGTGTATGTAAACTTCTAATTTCAACTGTAAATGCCACAGCTGTGATCGCCATTGTGTTTAAATGGTTAAGCCGACTCTAATCCCTGCTGTTAGTGGCGGGTGTCAGCTCTAATAATCAGCCTGCTCCATAGCTCTCAACTAACAATTACACATACCCATATGTCTGTCGTTGGTTAGGGTTTAAATTATAGTGTTGATAGAACATGTTTTTTTCCTACTCCTTAGCATACAAATTTGTCACTAAGATAGCAGATGAAATGACCTATGATGAGCAGGTACATTGTTGAGTAACATCTGTTATATATTTTTCATAAGTGTTAAATACTTTTGGGCTACAGGAAAATTGACACGCAGCTTGGTGAGAAGACAACAAAGTTTGGCGCAATTATTACAAAATGGAAGAAACACAAGTTGACTGTCAACCTTCCTCGGTCTGGGGTTCCATGCAAGATCTCGCTTCATGGGATAAGGATGATTCTGAGAAAGATCAAGAATCAGTCCTGAACTACACAGTAGGACCTGGTCAATGACCTAAACAGAGCTGGACCACAGTCTTAAAGATTACCATTAGTAACACATTACGCTGTCAATTAAAATCCTGCAGGGCAAACAAGGTCTACCTGCTCACGCCAACACATGTACATCCTTTTTAAGTTCACCAATGACCTTCTGAAGGATGCATGGGAGAAGGTCATGCGGTCAGATGAGACCAAAATAGAACTTTTTGGTATTAACTCCACTGGTAGTATTTGGAGGAAGAAGAAGGAGGAGTACAACCCTGTCCCAACCATGAAGCATGGGGGTGGAAACATTATACTTTGTCGGTGCTTTTCAGCAAATGGGACAGGACAACTGCACCATATTGAAAGGAGGGAGGATATGGCCATGCATTGCGAGATTTTGGAAAAACAATCTCCTCTCAGTAAATCATTGAAGATGGGTCCTGGCTGGGTCTTCCAGCATGATATGATAAAACCTAATCAAAAATCTTTGGAGGAAGCTTAAACTCAATGTAGCCCAGTGAGAGTCCCGAAACTTAAAAGACCTGGAGACGATCTGTATGGAGGAGTGGGCCAAAATCCCTGCTGCAATGTGCGCAAACTTGGTCAAGAACTACAGGAAATATCAGACCTATGTAATTGCAAAGGTTTCTGTACCAAATATTAAGTTCTGTTTTTCTATTGTATCAAATACTTATTTCATGCAATAAAATGCAAATTATTTATTTAAAAATCATACAATGTGATTTTCTGGATTTTTTTTTTATTCTGTCTATCACAATTGAAGTGTACCTACGATAAAAATTACAGACATCTCCATTCTTCCTAGGTTGGAAAACTTGCAAAATCACCAGTTTATCAAATACTTATTTTCCATACTGTATAAATGATATAGGAAGACACATACAAACAGAAAAATTAATTTACAATGACATTTTTTCAAGTTGAACACTCACCAGGAAATCATAGAATATACATTTTTTCAACAATGCTAACAGTATTTATAATGGAGAATTGTATCATGGCACACGTTTACAAAGACCTTTTATAAGACAAAATTCAAAACTGTCTCAGATTTCTTAAAGGGGTTTTCCAGGATTATCTTACTGCAGTCTCGTGGCAACTTCACCGCAGCACCTAAGACAACATTGTTCATACATTTGAAGCTGTATTTGGTAGTGCAGCTCAGCTCAGCTCATGCAAGTAAATAGGCCTGAGCTGTAGTACCAGAGATAACAGAATAAACGTGTTGGTACAGTTTGGTTGGTACTGCAGCAAATGGGATTGTGTCTGCAGTAAGAACCATTGCTCTCTTTGCTGTTAAGTGAGGTTTCCATGGGTAGAAGTCTTTTTTTGCTCACAATGATGACCTAATGACAGACATCAATGCAAATTTCTAAAAAAAAAAACCCTTCTATAAATAGCTTCAAAAATATATTTGGTTAATATGTAGTAAAATACTTTAGATCATTATTTTGCATTTTTACAACTGTAACCACAACACTGACTGCTTCAACCCTTTGAGTACAATGCTGTATAATAGAATGCTAAATAAGAGGGATAAAAAACAAATAAACATTTTATTACATAAATGTTTTTTATATGTAGTGTGTGTGAATGCATATTTATGGTATTATTTATACAGAGTCTCATCATTGTGACTACTTTCTAATTTCAATTATCATAAACACTTTGGCCAATCAAGTTATAAGGGTATGCCTATGCAGCTTATGTTAAAATGCCATCTAAAATCCGGCAGGATGGACCGAGGTTTTTGGCATAGGTTTGCGCTAATAAACGCGATCAGTCTTCAGATTTGCCGTCGGCCCCATTCATTCAATGTATGGAGCCGACGGCAAATCCAGGCAGATTATCTGACATGTTTTAAAATCCGCCAGATTTTAAAACCGATCATAAAAAATCTGTGTTGTGTAGACTACAGCACAGATTTTTTATTGCTGTTTTATTGTCTAAGCCCACTCATCCATGTGCAAGGCACTCTCAATTTTGGGTAGGAATCCATCTTTGCACATCATGTACACCCATATTTACTGTCTTCCCTGTGATGGATGGGATCTTCCAGCAAGACAATATGTCACACAGCTAAAAATAGGAGGCGCAAAAGTGGCGGACCCGGCGCACGTGGAGAGCCCAGAGGGAAGCCAAGGACGGAGGCCAAACCACCAAGATCGTTCTCAGGAATGGGTGCTAGCACATGATCCTGAGGTCGCCATCTTTACCCGCTGTTAACCTCTTCATGTCTGTGCTCCCAGGGACTGGGGCCGCGCTGGTGATCCAGACCGTGTTCAGAAATCCCCTGCCGTATCAACAGAAGTGGAAGATTCTCCTGTCTGTGGGTAGGTCACAACAGCAAAGCAGAGCAGAGCAGAGCAACACCACTTGTATCAGTCCTGTCAATATCAGCTATGAACACCGACCAGTGATGGAATATAATGTATCAGGAGTGTTTATAGGACTCCTGTGGAATATTCAGTGCTGTCGTCCTTCCGTTATACAGAGGGAAGTATATTCCACAGGAGTTCTATAAACACTTCCGATACATTATATTCCATCACTGGTCGGTGTTCATAGCTGATAGTGACAGGACTGATATAGGTGGCGTTGCTCTGCAGTGGTCTAGAGCTCTGCTGTTGTGACCTACCCACAGACAGTATACGGCAGGTGATTTTTTTAACACGGGCTGGATCACCCGCGCGGCCCCAAATCCCTGGGGCCAAAAGACATGAAGAGGTTAACACGGGTTTAAAATGGGGGACCTCAGGATAAGGCTAACACCATTCCTGAGGAAAAAATCTTGGGGTTTGGGGCCCCGCGTCCTTGGCTTCCCTCTGGGCTCTCCACGTGTGCCGGGTCCACCACTTTTCCGCCTCCTACTCGAAACTCCCAAACGTTCCCTTCCCGGGGGGGTTTTAAAGGGACTGGGAACCCCTCACTCCCCCGGGAAAAGGGGTAAAGGGCCACAAAAAACCCCCGTGAAAGCATACAAGAGTTGTGCCTCTACTTTTGGGGGCACAACTTGACCAAGGAAGGGACACTTTATCTTTCAAAATTTTTAACCCATGTCGGACTGGGTCTGGGGGCCCCCAGGGGGGTTGATCTTGGGGGCCCCCCCAAATGTAGTTTAAAAAAATTTCCGGCCCTCCTTTGGAAAATAAATGCGCCCCTTTTCCCCATAATACAGGGGCAAAAACAGAACTGTATTGTGTAAAACAATAGCAAGAAATCACAAAATTTTTTCTAAACTCACATATCTGTCTTTTCCCCCACACGTCGTCATCAAACAAATCATAGACCCCAGGGGTAAGTTTGGGTCCCCTCCCCCCCCCCCCCCCCTTTCCCCCCCCCCACATACAATAAAACCCCTCCACCCAAATACAATATCCCCCTCCAATAGGCCACATACACTATCCCCCTCCCTGTTTCCCCTTTGGCACCCACCTCACCACCTTCCCAAAATAAACACCACAAAAAAGAAAGTGTAACTCCTTCACAGGGGCTTTTGGGGCCCTCACTCTTTCAGTCCCGGAAAACCCTACTCTGCCCCTAAACTAATCCAATATAACCTACCAAAAACCCCCATATAAAAACCAAAATAGTGGGCAGAACACCCCCCCCCCCGGTCCCCATTTCCGTGAATACAGCACTGAACCAATAAAAAAAATAACCCCTGAAATCAAAGGGACTCCCCCGGAGACGTCTTTTCTGAAAGATCGTTCTCTTCCCCCATGAGTTCCCTTTTTTTTCCCCTTTTTTTTCGCATCCGTTTCCCCAAACCCCCCATGATGACTTTACCCCGGCCCCAACCATCCCCCAGAAATTTCACACAAATAAACTTAAATCCTCAATTTTCCAGAAAACCTCTTTACCCCATTCCCCCCTCTGTACAAACGCCCAGCTGGGAGAGGGGTTTTCAACCATAAACTTAAGGCTTAAATAAAACCCAGGGGTTTGGGGGGTGGGGAAAGGACTAAACCCCCCTTTAGATAATGCCCGGAAATAAACAGGCAGTTAGGGACTCCCTTTAGGGGAGTTACAGGGATTAGGCCTCCTTTAGAAAATACAGGCAGTTAGGGGACTCTTTTAGGGACTAAAACCGGAATTTTAAGGGCCCCCTTTTTGGAGAAAAACAGGGCCAATTAGGGGTCTCTTTTTAAGGGGTTAAAAAGGGGTTAAATCTCTTTTGGGATTTTTAAAAAGTATTAGGGGCCTCCTTTACAAATGTGCAGAAATTTAAACCCCCCCCTTAGCTAGTGTTCAGGAAATCAGCCCCCCCCCCTTTAGTTAAAATCCCCGGGGTTTATTTGCCCGGGCCCCCCCTTTTTAACCCCCAGTTGAAAGGTTTCGTCAGGGCCCCCCTTTTGGTATTCCCGGGCCCCCCTTTAGGTAGCCGAGGGGACCCTTTAGCAGGCCCCCAAATTCCCCCCCTTTGCCCGGGTCAAAGGCCCCCTTTTCAGGCCCTTTTTTTCCCGGGCCCCCCTTTTAAAGGGTTTTTTACCAAAGGGCCCCCCCTTTTTTTTTTGTCCCGGGCCCCTTTTTCCCCCCTTTTTAGTCAGGGCCCCCCTTTTTTAACCCCCCTTTTCCAAAGGGCCCCCCCTTTTTTAGTCAAGGGGCCCCCTTCATAAACCCGGGCCCCTTTTTATGTAGCCAGGGGCCCCCTTTTTTAGTCCCGGGGGCCCCCCTTTTATGGTTAAACCAGGGGGGGCCCCCTTTTTGTAGCCAGGGCCCCCCCTTTTTGTAGGCCCCAAAAGGGGCCCCCTTTTTTAGCAGGGCCCCCCCTTTTAATTTGCCGGCCCCCCTTTTGTAGCCCCGGGCCCCCCTTTCCCGGTTTGATCAGGGCCCCCCTTTTAGCCCGGCCCCCTTTTAAAAAAGTAGGGCCCCAAAGGGCCCCCCCTTTTTAGCCAAAGGGCCCCCCCTTTAGTAAACAGGGGGGCCCCCCCTTTTGAAACCAGGGGCCCCCTTTATGTAGCCAGGGCCCCCCCCTTTTAAAAAGCCAGGCCCCCCTTTAAATAGGGCCCCTTTTTGCCCCCCTTTTTGTACCAGGCCCCCTAAATACCCCCCCCCCTTAAAAGGGCCCCCCCCCTTTGTAGCCCGGGCCCCCCCCATTGTAGCCAGGGGCCCCCTTAGTATCCCGGCCCCCTTTTAAACCCGGGGGGCCCCCTTAAATATCAGGGCCCCCAAAAGGGTTTAAAACCCGGGGCCCCCTTAGTAACCCGGGGCCCCCCTTTGTAGCCCGGGCCCCCCCTTTAAAATCCCCCAAAGGGCCCCCCTTAAATTGTCAGGGCCCCCCCTTAGTATTTAGGCCCCAAAAATTTTCCCGGGCCCCCCCCAATAGCCAAAGGGGCCCCCCTTATGTAGGCCCAAAAAGGGGCCCCCTGTTAAGGGTTAAAAGCCAGGGCCCCCCCCTTTAGTAGTCAGGGGCCCCCCTTTTGTAGCCCCGGGCCCCCCCCTTTTTGTAGGGCCCGGGCCCCCCTTAAATAGCCAGGGCCCCCCTTTAATTAACCCAAAAACCCCCCTTTATAAAGTTAAAGGCCCCCCCCCTTATAGCCAGGCCCCCTCCCCCCTTTGAAACCAGGCCCCCTATTAAGGGTTAAATCCCGGGCCCCAAAATAGTACCAGGCCCCCTTAGTATCAGGGCCCCCCTTTGTAACCCGGGCCCCCCAAAATTAAAAATTTGTGACCGGCCCCCCTAGTAGCCAGGGCCCCCAAAATTTTAAAAAAAAAAAAAAAACCCCCGGGCCCCCCCCGGCCCCCCAAACCCACCCCCCCCCGGGCCCCCCTTTAAGGGTAGTTCAGGGCCCCCAATATAGCCAGGCCCCCCTTAAATAAACCAGGGGCCCAAACCCCTTTGTAATTTTAGGGCCCCCAATTAGAGTTTGCCCCCCTTAGTAAACCAGGGCCCCCCCTTTGTTTGCCAGGGCCCCCCCCTTTTAACAAAGGGGCCCCCCCCCAGTTAACCCCCAAAAGCCCCCCTTTGTAGTCAGGAAAAACCCCCAAAATAGGTTTAAAACCAGGGCCCCCCTTAAATATCAGGGCCCCCCCCCCTTTGTACCCGGGCCCCCAAAATACCCCGGGCCCCCCTTTGTAAACCAGGGGCCAACCCCCTTTTAAGTTTTGTTCCCGGGCCCCCATTATACCCGGGCCCCCTTTTGTAGCCCGGCCCCCCAAAAGGGTTAATCCAAAGGGGCCCCCCCTTTGTAAAAGGGCCCGGGCCCCCCATTAAAGGGTAAAATTTGGCCCCCAATATACCCCGGGGCCCCCCTTTCCCCCTTTTAGAAAAAAACCGGCCCCCGAGGGCCCCCTATTTGTGGGTATCCAGGGCCCCCCCTTTTAAAAGGGTTAAAAGGGGCCCCCAAAAAAAGCCAGGGGGGCCCCCCTTTGAGCCCGGGCCCCCTTATTTAGGCCCCAAGGGGCCCCCTTTAGCCGGGGAACCCCGGGCCCCCCTTTATTAACCCCAAAATTGCCCCCCCTTATTTGGGCCCGGGCCCCCAAAAGAAAAGGGCAGGGCCCCCTTATAGCAGGGCCCCCAATAAGCCAGGCCCCCCAAAAAGTAGCCAGGGGCCCCCAAAGTACCCGGGCCCCCCTTAGTAAAATCAGGCCCTTCTTAGTACAGGGGCCCCCCCTTTGGGAGCCAGGGCCCCCCCTTTGAACAGGGCCCCCCCCAAAATTTAACAGGCCCCCCAAAAGTAGCCAGGGGCCCCCCAAAAGAACCAGGCCCCCCTTTTGTAGCCAGGTAAACCCCTTTTGATAGTTTTAAAAAAAAAAAAAAAAAAAAAAAACAGCCATTACCAGGCTCCGGCTCCCCCTCCGGGTCCCGCTTCTGGAAAGTCCCCCATTTTAAAAAAGGCCCCCCCAAAAAGTAGCCAGGGCCCCCCCCTTTAAAACCCGGGCCCCCCCTTTGTAGTCAGGCCCCCAAAATAAACCAGGGGGCCCCCCAAGTACCAGGGCCCAACCCTTATTTCCCGGGCCCCCAAAAATTTGTTTGGGTTTAAAGGGGCCCCCCTTTTACCGGGCCCCCCCTTAATTAAACCCGGGCCCCCCCTTTTAGCAAGGGCCCCCAATATTTAAACAGGAAACCCCCCAAAAGTAGCCAGGCCCCCTTAGACAGGGCCCCCCTTAGTAGGGCAGGGCCCCCCAAAAGTTTGCTAGGGGGCCCCCTTAGTAGCCAGGGGCCCAACCCCTTTTTAGTCAGGGACCCCAAAAATAGCCGGCCCCCAATATACCAGGGCCCCCCCCCTTTGTACCCCGGGCCCCCAAAAAGTACCATTTCCCCCCTTAGTATCCCGGGCCCCCATTAGTACAGGGCCCCCAAAAAGCAGCCGGGGCCCCCCTTTAGCCAGGGCCCCCCTTAAAAACCAGGGGGCCCCCCTTTGTAAAATTAAATGGCCCCAATATTAACCAGTGGCCCCCCTTTGCAGCCAGGGCCCCCCTTATAACCCGGTCCCCCTTATATTTAGGGCCCCTTTTTAGTGCCAGGGCCCCCCTTAAATAACCAGGGGCCCCCCTTTTATCCGGCCCCCCATTATATTTAGGGGCCCCCCAAAAGTACCAGGGCCCCCAAAAGTACCAGGGGCCCCCATAGTAGCCCGGGCCCCCATTAGGTCCCGGGCCCTTCTTAGTAGCCCGGGGCCCCCCCAAAAAGCCAGGCCCCCCTTATATCCCGGGCCCCCAATTTGTAGTCAGGGCCCCATAGTACCAGGGCCCCCCTTTGTAGCCCCGGCCCCCCTTATAGCCAGGAAACCCCTTAATAGTTTTTTTAAAAAAAAAAAAAAAAAAAAAAACAACCCAAACCCCTTACCCGCTCCGGCTCCCGCTCCGGCTCCCGCTTCGGAAAAACCCCCCGCACCGTTCTTTCCGCCGGCTCCGTACGCCCCCTGCATTTTGGGGGCCCCGGGGAAGTACGTCACCCGCGCCGCCTAAGTCGCAAATTTTGGGCCGCGCCCCCCCCAGGCTGAATCCCACGTCTTTACCTGCCCCGGGGGATCCGGAGCGCACGTAGGGCGCTGTGCTCCGGGTGACAAAACCCCGCAGCCCCGGGGGTCGGGACATTAGCCCCAAATCCGGGGCCCTTCCCCGGGGGGCCCCCGGTACCAGGGCCCCCGGGGGGGTTTAGTGACCGATGCGCGGGGGGCCCCGGGGGAGGGGGGCACTGCCTCCCGGGCCCAAAAAGCAAACTCGGGGGGGGCCCCCCCGGGATTCATCGATCCCCCGCGGCCCATCCAAACCTGATTCATCTTTCACCTCCATCCCTTTTACTTCCACCCAAATTTTGTGCCCCCTTTTGGGCTTTTTTTTTCTTCTTCCCCCACACAAAAAAATCCCAAAAAAGGTTTAAAGGGGCATAACCAAAAAATTGAAGTACTCCCCTGGCCTCCTAATCCCCAACTTTAATCCAAAATGAACCACCTTGATTCCATTTTCTCTATTGAACCCCCCCCCCCCCCCCCCCCAACACAACCCCCACACCCCCCAACAATTTTTGGGAAAACACTGGGGTCGCATGGCTCCAATACCCCGTTTACAACCTTTAACAGGACATCACTGGGGTTCCCTTTAGGCCCATCTAACTGCTATTTTTTTGCAAATTTTTCACAACTTTTTTCCCCTAACAAGGGGCCCCAATGGGAAAAAATTTACAATAGGGTTTTTGATCCCTGGTTTCCCAAAAAAATTTAGGATCAATTTGAATTTTGGGGGGTTTTAAAAAGTCCTCCCTTTTCCCTGCTGTTCCCATTTTGACATCTTTAACCCAAAGGGAATATCTTTCAATTGAAAAAACTTTCTTTGGCCCTTACGGCTTTTCCCGCGGATGGGCCCCAGATGAAAGGGGGCACTGACCCTTTAAATTCACAGATGACATCAAGTTTCAACAGAGGGCACAGAGAGACTGGGGAGTCACAGAAAGGCAAAGAAAATGGGCCCCTTTTGGGTACATCAAATATCAAATGGTCGACGTGACACTTTATTTCCCCTCACCCAAATTAAACGTGCCAAAAGTTTTGTGGCATTCATCATCCCTTCGCAGGGGTTTTTTTACAATGAAGCTGCCGTCAGTGTGTGATGTAGCCAAATTTGCCACTTCTTTCCTTTCTGTGACTTTTCCAGTCTTTTGTACTCGGGTTCAACTTGCTGAAACACTCGGAAACTCTAATCCCCTGGCTGCTTTCATAAAGAACATATGTTAAGCCACAAAATGGTAAAGACGTTGATCAAATTTAAAATGTTTTCTTTTCCCCAGGATGTCAAAATGTGAACACAAGATGAGAGGGCTGTTTAAATCCCCAAATTTAAAATGTCCCCTAATTTTTTTTGAGGGATTTGGGATCAAACACCTGTTGAAATTTTGTCATTTAAACCCTTGTTAGGGCAGAAGTTGTGCAAAAAACACTGAAACATTGAACATTACTGTACATTTTTAAGTTAAGAGATGGTTTTCCTTTTTTGCATTTTAAAAAAAATATCAAGATATATTATTGCCATACTGAAATTTAACCAAAGCAAAATATCCAGAAAATTTTGTCTCAAGTGTTGTATATGTCAGTATCTCACAAAAGTAAGTGCACCCCTCAAATTTTTGTAAATATTGTATTAGATGTTTTCATGGGACAACGCTAAAGATATGATACAATGTAAAGTACGTAGTGTATCGTAGTAGGGATGTGCGATTATAATCGATAAAGTTGAAATCGGCACGGTTTTTAGGTTGTATCGGAAATTTCCAATCATGCGATAATTTGGTGAGTAATCTGCGCATAATTTTTATTGTTTACTATCGCGCATTTCGGGCTTGCCTGGGTCTTTTGGCGGCAGCAAAGCACGCTTAGAGCATATAGCAGGGTGTGAGTTGGGTGTGGACGTCAGATGTGACTTGTATGGTTGTATTGGCCTGGAAAAATCACATTGACCTTGGTTTTTGATAGTACCAGCATACTTCTGTTCAGCTCCAGTGTTTCAGTGTCTCTCATTAGAGAAGTATGTGTGCTAGTCATCTCCATCTACGTCAGCTTCAGCCTCAGAGAAGGACAGTTCTCTTTATTCATACAGACAACTATGCTTTTAGCTATGTGAACGTTAGATACATAGGTAGATTAGAGAATTTCAAGTTCTTAGTTAGTTAGGCTGAGACTTTTTACAAGAAGCATCTAGCGGGTCTGTATGGCCGAAGGAGGCGGCTGGGGGCGGGGGTGGTGATAAGGAGGAGGGGTGGGGCGGAACGACAGACCAGAGCAGGCAGCAGGCACGGCTTTTGAAAGGTGTGATTGTATATTGAGCAGCCCAGGACTCTGTTTGCAACCTGCATTGAAACGGGTTTTTTTAACCAGTTTTTGGCCAGCACACCTCGCACTGAGGTGAAATCGTATCTTTCTTTAGTTGAAGCCTATGTTTTGTTCACACTACCCACATTGTAATTAAATTACGATACAGGAAATGTTCTAGTAAATGCTGTTGTATTTCATAGGTGCAAACCCACCTTTATTATCCGTTACCACATTTTCATTAGGTTTTTTCACTTTGGCGCAGGCATTTGTTCAAAGACCCATCTTGTACTTAATTACGATACAGAAATTTTGCTCGTTAATTGCAGGGTGTATTTCTTGTGAAAAAACCACCTTTTATCTATCCGTACACAATTTATTAGGGTTTTCACTTTTGATGCCGCAGGCCATTTTGTTCAAAGACTCATTTGTACTTATATTAGGGATACAGAAATTTGCTAGTATTGCAAGGTGTATTTCATAGGTGCAAAAACCACCTTTTACTATTCCGTTACATATTTTAATTAGGTGTTTTTCATTTGGCCGCAGGCCATTTTTGTTTTAAAGGCATCTTTGTACATAAATAGATACACGAAATTTGCTAGTTAATTGAAGGTGTATTTCATTGGTGCATAATATAATTTTAGTATCCGTCTCAATTTCAATTAGGTGCTTTTCACGTGGCGCAGCCCTCATTTTTGTTTCAATGACCATCTTGTACTTATATTAGGATAGAGAAATTTGTATAGTAATTGCAGCTGTATTTCATGGGTGCAAAAGCCCACCTTTTATTATCCGTACACAATTTATTAGTGTTTTTCCACTTTGGCACGGCCCCATTTTTTGATCAAAGACCCTCTTGTACTCTTCTATTAGGATACAGAAATTTGTTGTTAGTAATTGGCAGGTGTATTTCATTGGTGCAAAAACCACCTTTGCTTATCCCATATAACATTAAAATAGCTGGTATTTCACTTTGGTGTGGACCCAGTTTTGTCAAAGAGCACTTTGTACTTAAAATTTGAATACAGAATAGAACTTTTGTGATAGGAACTGATGTTGTATTTCAATTGGTGCAAAAACCACAATTTTCTTATCCTATAAACATTTAAAATAGCGTATTTCACTTTGGTGGACCAGGTTTTGTTCAAAGAGCCACTTTTACTTAAATTTGAATAACAGAAATTTGTGGGTAACTGCTGTTGTATTTCATTGGTGCAAAAACACCATTTCTTTCAAGTATAACATTTAAATAGCTGTATTGCACTTTGGTGCAGCCAAAGTTTTGTTCAAGAGCCCTTGACTTAAATTTGAATACGGAAATTTTGTGGTAAATGCTGTTGTATTTCGACTTGGTTGCAAAAAACCACATTTTTCTTATCCGTATAAAATTTAAATAGCTGTATTTCTCTTTGAGGTAGTGCCTTAGTGGGGGGGATTAAAGATTAATGTTGTGTACTTCAGTAGTGCGCCAGGGCTTTTGGTTTCAGAGCCACCTTGTATTAAATTTGAATACAGAAAATTTTGTTGGTTAACTGCTGTTGTATTTTTCAATTAGCGTGCAAAAAAAATCACTTTTTCTTATCAGTATAGACACTTTAAAATGTTATATGCACTGTGACAGTCACTGGGTAAGCTGGGTGGATGTCTCTGGTAGGTAACGGTGGCTTTCAGGCTCGGGCACACGGCTCTTCAAAACCGCAGGGAGATGGTGCTGCAGAGGTCTTTCCCCCAAGGTCCTCTCTGGTGACAACAGGAACTTGTCCAAAGCCCCGACAGCGAATTTCTTTTTTGTTATGCGGGAACCCTCGGGAGTGTTGAACCACCGAGAGTCGCAGATGGATTGAAAGAGCTGATGCACCAAGTGCTTGCCAGTTTTGAAGAAGCAACATCCAAATGTTCAGTGCAGACAATTGCCTTGTCAGCATGAGCTTGTGTAGGGGAGTCTTTATGTTTTGGAACGATCGTTTGGACACTCTGAAAACCATTTCAGGTCCCACCAGCGCGACGGAGGAGGATGACGGGCACAGATGCGGACACGGAGCCTTTCTCTCCGTCGAATCCACAAGGCGACAGTTTCACAATTTTTCGGTCTTATTGGGGAGGGTTCGGGGTCCAGGGCTAGTGCAAGGGGCCTGCTTCAGGGTGCATTCTAGGCAAGTAGGGCTGTGTTGAAAGTTTTGGGGGGGGGGGGAGGAGGATGAGGTTTTCTGGACCCCGAGTTACGCTTTCCCTGCCTTGGAAAGGGGTTTGGGCAGAATTTGAGACGGAGGAGGAAGATGAGGAAGATCAGTTTGCTAGTCCCCCCAAACCCCAGAGGTTGAGAAATCAAGGCTCCATCTCTCACATGAGTGCTTGGATGCTCATTTCCTCCAACATGTCTGCTTAAAGGGCCCACAAACTGAACAACTTTTTACTGGGGGGCCATCCTCGATCCCTGGTAAAAAAGCAGAACTCACATTTTCCCTTTCCCCTCCACCCAAATAGAGAGTAAAAATGCAGGAATTGGAGAGTGTGATTTACAACTTTTTTGACTCTGTTGATTGTTTCGTTCTTAAAGTCACGGTGGAACAAGGCAAGTGATAGCAGTAGAGCGCCCAAACAGCCCTGCAGCAGGGGTATTGTGGGCCCAAGCCTAATGGGGACCCCTGGCAAACTTTTTTCCCTCACCCAAGCATGTAATGCGGGGCACATACAAATACGAGACCTCTTAAAATCATGGCACGACTATTGCTTCTCAAAACCGAGTTTTTGGATTGTTCGGACCCCAAACGACTTTGGGTATCCAAAAGGGCGAATGGCCCCAGCTGTCGCACCCCATAGAGGTGTTGTCCTGCCCAGCAGCCCGTCATATCTGAGCAGACCTTCAGCACAGTGGAGGAGTCATTAAGACAAAAGCATCCGGCTTTCCACAGTAAGTGGATCGTTTGATTTCTCAAAATGAATAGGGGTGGATTTGATGTGTTGTGCCCCCCTTGCCGAGGTCACCCATTAGTTGCCGGTCTACTTCACATTCCCCTTCCAAAAGAATGGTCCTTTGAAAACTTTTTTTTAAAATTACATTTCTTACTGCAATTTTTATTTCAGTTCCCCAAAAATTCATTTTTTTGGTTTTGGGTGAGGAGGGGCTGTAAAAGACACCAAGGTTTCATGAAAAAACTGTATTCCATTTACTCACGTTATCTTTAGAATTTTTCACATTGTCAGTGGTTTTGGTGTCATGGTGCTGTGTGATACAGCTATAATCATGGTCCTTTGGAACAGAAATGTGGCTTCTAAGTGACATTTCTCCCTCAAAATTTTTAACAGTGGCTGAGAAGTCATTTTTAGAATTTTTGGGGGGCATGTTGCTGTGAGATACAGCTAAAATCATGGTCCTTTGGAACAGAAATGTGGCTTCTAAGTGGCATTTCTCCCTCACAATTTTTAACAGTGGCTGAGAAGTCAGTTTTATAATTTTTTGGGGGGCATGTTGCTGTGAGATACAGCTATAATCATGGTCCTTTGGAACAGAAATATGGCTTCTAACTGTCATTTCTCCCTCAGAATTTTTAACAGTGGCTGAGAAGTCATTTTTATAATTGTTTTGGGTCATGCTGCTTTGAAATGCAGCAATACTACAGGTCCTATTATAAAAAAATGTGGTTTCTAACAGACATTTGTTCTTCACAATTGTCAAGAGTGCTCAAGGGTCATGTTTAGAATTTGTGGGGGCATGTTGCTGTGACATGCAGCTATACTACAGGTCCTATTCTAAAAGAGGTTGTTTCTAACAGACATTTGTTCTTCACAATTGAAAAATGTGGCTCAAGGGTCATGTTTAGAATTTTTGGGGGCATGTTGCTGTGAAATGCAGCTATACTACAGGTCCTATTCTAAAAAATTTGGTTTCTAACGAAATTGTTCTTCACAATTGGGCAACAGTGGTCGAGGGTGATGGTGCTGTCAAAAACAGGAATAGGTAGGACACTGTTAATGGACACATATTGCAAAATGACTTGTTTTTTCAATATCTTTAACATAGCTAGCAATCCCTGTAGTGAGACAACCCATTTAATACAATTAAAAAAAAGGGAAACAAAGACATGGTGGGATTCCATCCTAAAAATGGGGGTTGAAAGACTCCTTTTTCCGTCACTTTTTAATCTTTGGGTCAGACAGGGTAAAGGGTCATGCTGCGTTCCAGGACAGGGATAGTCAATGTCCAGTTCAAGTAAAATGATGGTTCAAATCATACTGCCTTCTGCACTTTTTAATTTGTGGGTCATGCAGGTTTAAGCGTCATGCTGTAGTACAGGACAGGGATAGTGAATAGTCTGTGAGTTTTTTTCTGTGACTCTTGTTGCCTAATTGTGTTGCCTAAGATGTAGCACGTATCCATTTTACTGTTGTGGATGTAAATTCCAGCTTCTCCAGCCCTGTTTGGGTGTAAGAATGAAGGTGTTGTTCCTCTCCCATAGACTTTAATGGTCATCGACGATAATCTATTATCGACTATCGGATATCGGCATGATAATAGTCGACACAATCGCTCATCACTATATAGCAGGTATAATGGTGTAAATGTGGTGTGCCCTCAAAATAACTCAACACACAGCCATTAATGTCTAAACCGTTGGCAACAAAAGTGAGAAAACCCTAAGTGAAAATGTTCCCAATTTGCCATTTTTCCTTGATGGTTACATGTGACTCAATAGTGTTATAAGGTCTCAGGTGTGAATGGGGAGCAGGTGTGTTTAATTTTGTATTATTGCTCTCAAACTCTCTAATACTGATCACTGGAAGTTCAGCATGGCACCGCATGGCAAATAACTGTCTAAGGATCTGAAAAAAAACAATTGTTACTCTACATGAAGATGGCCTAGGCTATAAGAAGATTGGCCAATACCCTGAAACTGAGCTGCAGCATGGTGGCCAAGAAGATACAGTGGATTATCAAAACAGGTTCCTCTCAGAACAGGCCAACCAAAGATGTTGAGTGCACGGGCTCTGTGTCATATCCAGAGATTGTATTTTTAAAATAGACATATGAGTGCTGTCAGCCTTGCTGCAGATGTTAAAGGGCTCAGGGGTCAGTCTGTCAGTGTTCAGACCATTCCTTGCACACTGCATCAAATTAGTTTGCATGGCTGTCATCCCAGAAGGAAACCTTTTCAAAAGATTATGCACAAGAAAGCCTGCAAACAGTTTTCTGCAGATAAGCAGACTAAAGACATGGATTACTAGAACCATCTCCTGTAGTCTGATGAGACCAGGAAGAACTATTTTGGTTCAGATAGTGTGAAGCATGTGTGGCAGCAACCAGGTGAGGAGTACAAAGATAAGTGTATCTTGCCTACAGTCAAGAATGGTGGTGAGAGTGTCATGGTTTGCATGAGTGATGCCAGCTGTGGGAAACTAAAGTTCATTGAGGGAATCACGAATGAAAACATGTACTGTGACATACTGAAGCAGAGCATGATTCCCTCCCTCTGGAAACTGGGCCGTAGGGCAGTATTGCAACATGATAACCACCCCAAACAAATCTCCAAGACGACCACTGCTTTGCTAAAGAAAATGAGGGTAAAGGTGCTGGACTGGCCAAGCATGTCTCCAGACCTAACCCCTATTAAGCATGTTTGGGGCATCCTCAAACATTAGGTGGAGGAGTAGAAGGTCTTTAACATCCACCAGCTCCAAGATGGAGGCATGGAAAAAGATTCCAGTGGCTGCAACCTGTGAAGCTCTAGTGAACTTTATGCCCAGGAGAGTTAAGGCAGTGCTGGAAAATAATGGTAGCCACAAAAAATATTGATACTTTGAGCATAATTTGTCCATTTTTACTTAGGAGTATACTCACTTTTGTTGTCAGCGGTTTAGAGATTGATGGCTGTTAGGGATGAGCGATAATAATCTACAAATTTGAAATTGGCACGATTTTTAGGCTCATTTGTCAGTGCTGCAAAAAACGCACTTTCTCATCCGTGTAACTTATGAATGGGTTTATTGGGCTCGGTGAATCTCAGTTTGGCGCAGATAGCGCACTTGTATGATATTTTGTTGAAAACTATCAATTCCTAGTCCTACTGGGCAGTTGTAGATCCCTGAGACTGAAGGAAGAACACTGTTGATTTTATCTTACGGTTCTTCGACCAGACCGCATTTCACAGGTATTCGATAGAAACAATTCTGTTTCTAATCCTAGTTGGCTGTTGGAAATTAGAGGGATTTAAGAATAGCTGTGATTTGACGTCTTTCAATAAGAGACTGTCACAAACTCTTCCATACCTTTTTAAATTTATATCTTTCTGAACATGGAGCGAAATGCAAGTGGTAAGCGAGCATAGAGGGGTGTAGGACATGGAGGTAGAGGTACGAGAGAAGGTACTCCTTCCAGTGCTGGCGACAACACGCAAGCCAGCGGATCTTCGTATGCAGGACCGTCAGGCCTGTCATCGCTGGGTCGGTGCACTGTGAATCTCAGTAACGAACAGCGTCGCCAATCTGTTCTTCAGTGGTTCATGCAACCTGCATGCTGCGGTCCAGGACAGGCATGGTCAATATCCAGTTAAACTAAACTGGTGGTTCAAAGACTCCTTTTTCTGGCACTTTTTAATCTGTGGGTCAGACAGGTTTAATGGTCATACTGCGGTCCAGGAAAGGTATAGTCAATGTCCAGTTAAACTAAAATGGTGGTTCAAAGACTCCTTTTTCCGGAAGTTTTTAATCTGTGGGTCAGACAGGTTTAAGGGTCATGCTGCGGTCCAGGACAGATATAGTCAATGTCCATGTAGACTAAAATAATGGTTGAAAGACTAGTTTTTCCGGCACTTTTTAATCTGTCGGTCAGACAGGTTTAAGGGTCATGCTGCGTTCCAGGACAGGGATAGTAAATGTCCAGTACAAGTAAAATTATGGTTCAAATAATACTGCATTCTGGCACTTTTTAATTTGTGATTCATACAGGTTTAAGGGTCATGCTGTGGTACAAGACAGGGATAGTGAATAGTCTGTGACTTTTTTTCTGTGACTTTTATAACCTAATTCTCTTGCCTAAGATGTAGCACATATCCAGTTTAATGTTGTGAATGTTAATTCCAGCTTCACCAGCCCTGTTTGGGTGTAAGAATGAAGGTGTTGTTCCTCTTCCTTAGACTTTAATGGTCATCGGTGATAATCTGTTATCGACTATCGGATATCGTCATGATAATTGCCGATATCGACTATTGAATCGATAACGATAGTTGACACAATCGCTCATCACTAACTGCTGTGTGTTGAGTTATTTTGAGGGCACACCAAATTTACAAGCTCTACACTGACTACTTTACATTGTATCAAAGTATCATATCTTCAGTGTTGTCCCATGAAAAGATATAATACAATAAAAAAAAATGTGTGTGTGGGGGAGTACTTTATTTTATCAGATACCGTATATAATTCAAAAAAATAGGTAAAATATATTTAGTACTAATGTCATCCTGATATAAATGCAAAGAAAATAACGGTCAACATCATCTCATGACTATTGTATTTTAATTTTAATGAAAACAAAGATTACATATAGTCTATACATTATATACAGTCTCTCTCTTCATTAAAATGAAAATACAATAGTCATGAGATGATGTTGACTTTTATTTTCTTCATATTTATAGTAGGAGGACATTAGTACTAAATACCTAATTCTTTGAATCATCACAACATTAAATTAAACAACGGGATATGTTTATTTTCATCTTCAAAACTGTATCTTAAAATAACTAAAACCTCTAGAACTGCTTTCAAATACCATTGAATAGACTTCATTCTTCACTGTGTGATAGTATTACAATGAATCCCTTCATCATTGACTTTCAAACTATTGTATCCTGTTATCTGATGGAAACCCAATTCCTCCTATGTGTTATAGTCAGGTTTCTAAGAATTCTCCACTGCTGCTTCATGGTCTTTTATTTTTAGAGAAGTTTTATTGGTTTGCAAGATTTTAGAATCTGAAATGAGAATAAAAAACTTTGCAGGTGCTGTATGTCTTTAAAAATGATATGATCTGTGTAACAATGTTTGTGCTGAAATTCAATCTTGAATGGTTTTCCTGAAAAATGAGAACAGGGTGCATAAAATTGCAGAATGTTATAAGCAGCCGAAAACATCTGACTGTTTTATAAGATTACACTACCATGTAAAAGCAGAACGGAAACAATATTGTAATTCTAAACCCATCCACTCACAGTCATACTTATAGGTTGAAGCTAATTTAAACTAGAAATTCACATGCTGTAATAAGAAGAAGGAAGATTAGATAATGTCTTGTTCTCATACTTAAATGTTTTCTGAGAAAATATTATAACATGAACATAGGCCTTGTTTTTACTACTTATTTGTGTGAAAATGTTCTTTAAAATGAGAAGTGTCTGAAGAGCCTACAATATTGTCACACACCGGATCAGAAAGTTACATAGGATACAAAATACAATTACTTTTGGCTTTTGAAAGCACAGTGAAAGAGGTGTTCACAAACATTTAGCCTCAATGAAACTTATAATAAAGACCAAACCTCTGTTTCATTCATCTGTTCAATGACAATAAGCATTTACATTTAGCACATACATTAAGCTCGAAAGTAAAAGGCCTGAAAAGTCCTTAATGACAGCTACATTTTTTAGTTTTTGTCTCCCTGCATTTCATAAGTTGTAACTTTTTTTTTTTTAAAGTGATGAAATTGTATGAGGACTTGTTTCATGCAGGAGAAGTTGTATTTTTGGGGGCATAATTAAAAAAAAAAATTGCATTAACATAAAAAAGTGTTTTTCTGTATTTATTTTTTTACCGCTCACATTTCACACTAAATAACCACTATATTAATTCTATGGTCATGTTGATACCTAATATGTATAAGGTTGTTTTTTGTTTAATGTATGCACAATATATTTTTTTAAAATATTTATTTTTATTTTAATATTTATTTTATTTACAGTATTTTTTCTACACTGTCACGGTCACGCCGCGGTCCCTGCCATGGACCATTGATGTGTCAGTGCCTGCCATGTCTCTGCTGTGGCTCCCTGTTCGGGGGTTGCGGTGGCCTGTGTCCCCACTGCTGTATGCTTGCCCCTCCTGGTCCTTGTCCCTTCTGCTACGAGCGTATGTGTCCGGCAACAGTGCCCACTGACACTTAGTAGTCACCAACCCTTGCTCCTGCTTTCTGAGGTCCTGTGCTCACACTGCTCCTCCTAGGTTGCGCACACTGCTATTTAAAGGGACAGTGTCCCAATTACCTGCCTCTTGACCTGTGACCCCTGGCTATAAGAGGAACTTCCTGCCCTTGCTCCAGTGTCAGTTCATTGTGTTGTGTGATTGTCCATCAGAGCTCCTGACCTGCTCCTGGGTGCTGCTATTCAGGAATTAAATCTTGAGATACTTGGTTCAGTTTGTGCTGTCCATCAGAGCTCCTGAGTCCTGACCTTCTGGCTGTAGTTTCTACTTGCACCTGTCCAATTACCTGTTTTACTTCTGCCATTGCACCTGTCCAACGATTGATGTGTCAGTTCCTACTGTCATCGTCGGATTGTTACAGTATGCACTGACCATGGATCCTGCCGAGGTGACCAGAGCCTCTGTACCTGCTGGCTCATGGTCTTGCCCAGAGCTTCTGTACCCGCTGGCTCATGGTCGTGCCCAGAGCTTCTGGACCCGCTTGCTCATGGTCTCGCCCAGAGCTTCTGAACGCGCTGGCTCATGGTTTTGCCCAGAGATTCTGTACCCGCTGGCTCATGGTCCCACCCAGAGCTTCTATACCCACTGGCTCATGATCTCGCCCAAAGCTTCTGTACCCGATGGCTCATGGTCTCGCCCAGAGTGTCTGTATCTGCTGGCACATGGTCCCACCCAGAGCTTCATTACCCATTTTGCTTCTTTTCCCGCCCTGAGTTCCACCCCATTTTGTCTCGTGTCCCGTTTGTTCCTACAGTGCACATCCTGTGACCCCTGGCTATAAGAGGAAATTCCTGTCCTTTTTCCAGTGTCATTTCATTGTTGATTGTTTGTCCACCTGGCCAGCTCCTGGGTTCTGCTTTTTAGGACTTAACCCCTGAGATGCTTGGTTCAGTTTGTGCTGTCCATCAGAGCTCCTGACCATCTGGCTGTCGTTTATGTTGCCCTTGCACCTGTCCAGTTACCTACTGTACTCCTGCCATTGCACCTGTCCAGTTACCTGCTGTTCTCCTGCTGTTACACCTGTCCAGTTACCTGATGTACTCCTGCCGTTGCACATGTCCAGTTACCTGATGTACTCCTGCCGTTGCACATGTCCAGTTACCTGCTGTATTCCTGCAGATGCATCCGTTTACTCCTGCTGTCGCTGTACCTGTCTGCTACCACCTGGAACCTGTAGTCCTCCTACAGCTATTTACTTGCTACCATCGCTCCCAGTGTCCCTGTCCTGCACCTTGGTGTCATCACTGGTAGCCACGTCAGGGGTAGCGACCTTGGGGTTCCACGCAGCAAAGTCCATCCCTCCTTGCGGTGGGCTCCGGTGAAGACTGGGGGCCCCTCAGACTTCGCTCCCTGGTGTGGGTCTCCATCTATACCATCTTGCCCGCGGTGATCACAGTGGATCCACACCTGCGAACCAACGATCGACATGTCAGTGTCTTCTGTCCTCGCTGGATCGTTACATACACTTTTTTGCTTGACTTTTTTTCCTTTATTTTCCTATCTCATTAAAAGATAACTAACACTTTTTTTTACACTTCGTAATGTATTAGCAAATTCATGTATGCTAATACATTACCTTCTGTGTCCGTAGGACACAGGCAGCAGTCTGGGTGGCACACAGTGGGCCCTAACTGCAGGCTTATTATACAGACAGCCCTTGGCTATTCTAAGTCCCTAGGGCTGATTGTACAGAAATTCCCCAGGCTCCATTAGGTCACCAAGAGTCCCAATTACCTGATGGAGAAGGGGAATACATTTTGATAATGCCACATTCACAGACTGTGGCAATCAAAGGGTTAACAGGCAGCAGTCTGGGTGGCACACAGTGTGCCCTAACTGCAGGCTTATTATGCAGACAGCCCTTGGCTATTCTAGGTCCCTAGGGCTGATTGTACAGACATTCCCCAGGCTCCATTAGATCACCAAGAGTCCCAATTACCTGATGGAGAAGGGGAATACATTTTGATAATGCCACACTCACAGACTGTGGCAATCAAAGGGTTAAACACCAGGGACCGGACCATTCCTCCGATCCCTGGCGTTAACAGAGACTGCAACTGTGCAGTTGTGGCTCTAGGTCCTGCAAACACCCATTGTCTGTAGAGTCGTCTTTTGGTGTCCCTGCAGACAAAAGACCTGCACCGCCCACTGCCAAAAGAAGGCGGGCATTCGGTTAGGTGTTAAGGGCTATAATAAAATGGAATGAATCATTGATATAAGTTTTACATTATTAGATGTTTAATTCAAGAATGAGCAGTTTTATTCATTTAACATACCCTGTGAGAGAATACAATACAGGGTTGTCTATAAGAAGGGTTAAAGTCAGACTGTTACTTTAAATCGACTGTTTGATAGTTGACCAGCTGCTCAGCTGTTGACATCAAGAGCAGCTTTATTGGTTACTTGTTGCCAGAATGCATGGTGTATTTCTGTGTGTGTGCTAAATGGTAGGTAGTGGTGGTGCTCTGGATTGGGAATTGGGGGAGGAGTGTGGTCAGCTTTTTCTGCTTGATATTGCCAGACTGATGGTGGGCATGTTGGGAACTTGTAGGACTGGCAAGGGTTCTAGTGCTGGTAGAAAGGTGTGGGTTGTGATGTAATGATAGTGGAAAAAGCAGAGAAGAGCTAGTAAGATATAAGTGTTTTGATGCCACAGGGAGTGTACTATTAACATAGATCTAAAAAATAGTCAGCACTTCCAAAACAGTTTGAATCAAAATGGTGCAGGTACACACTGATATGGCTGCAAAACAATGCAAACACACAAAACAGATCAGTCGCACTCTGCAAATCCTAAAATACAATTAAACAATAAATATAGGAATCATTTCAAAGTTTATTTCTGCTGCATTTGATATACATGAAAATCTAAACTTCTTAGCACACATTTTTTTTATCAAAATTGTGCACTAAGAACATTAGATTTTTATGTATACTAAAAGTAGCAGAAATGCACTTTAATATGATTCATATGTTCATTGTTTAAATTTGTTTTAGCATTTGCAGAGTGCTGCTGTTCTGTTTTTGTGTGTTTACATTAGCCTAGATTTAGTGAGATTGGCCTGTGTATAGGTGGCCTGTCGAATTCCAGAGAAAGGGCACATGCAGCCTACAGTGTTTGACATGTGCTAAAGGAGAGAAGTACTGCAGTGACTGTGCACCAAAAGTCAGTAGTAAACAGTGGTAAGATTAACATGAAACCCATAAAGAAGCTTTGATGCGGGTTGACTGCATTTCTGAGAGGGGCCCTTACTTGAGACATGCTTTAACTTTTCTTGAAAGGCTTTGGACTAGGATAGTTTTAACACGAAGAAAGACAGCACAGAAAGCATGATGCATGCTGTCATTGAAGATGAGGATTCTGTCAGCCTTCTGATCAGTCAGTTCTGTGAAAGTCAGGTGCAACTCTGGTTTGAGGGAGTGCACAGCCTAAAACAGGGAATACTGCTGCCAGAACCTGGACTGTAGGTTGGTAGCTAGCTAGTCATGAAAGTGGGTGTCCTGCAGTCTAAAAGAAACCTCATTAGTTCTGTGGTAGAGTGAGCGCAACAGTAATGGCTGGAATGGTTACCAGTATGAACAATCTGGGTGTGGTGCAAAGTAGTGTATCTTTATGGGTGTTGTGTTATTATACTGTTCATGAGGTGTCTATGGAGCAACAGTGTCCCACAAGAATGGTTTAATAGTATTTAAGTTGTATTTAGAAGCTTCTAGTAGCATTTAAGTCAAAGCGTCACTTTGGATGTAGCAATTAAGCTTTTGTGTCTATTATGTAGGTGAAACCGTTCATTTCATTTGCCTGTTTTGTTAATGAAGAAATTTAAAAAAAAAAAGTTCCAGAAATTGCTACATCTGAGTCTCCTTCAGATGGCACTCTTGGAAAATTATCCTTACATGTCAAAAGCAGACAGTCCTTTAATCCTTTACTGACACATAACGTATGGGTTCTTTATGGTGTAAGGATCTATATAGCGGGCTTACTCAGTAAGTCCACTACAAAGAAGGCTGGTGTCAGTAGCAAATTGTAGCTGACACCCGCCGCTAACAGCAGGGAATGGAGCCAGCTCTCATCCTTGCTGTTCAATTATTTAGACACTGTGGCAATTGTGGCCACTGCTTCTAAATGAATGAGAAATAGTGCTGCACACTGTTTATTACGCCGATTGGTGCCCCTGATCCTTTAACATGGAAGATGGAAGCCTAATTAGGGCTTTCATAGCCAACATACTGACAGGAAGTAATAGGGCTGAAATCTTTGCACACCCTTCTGCATTTTTTTATACAATGCAGAACGGTGTACAGATGATCAAGTACCCTAGGAAGGTGCAATGGTAAAGTAATGTAAAAAAATTAGTTACGCAGAAATGGTTTTGTCACGTCTCTTAAAGTCTGATCTGTTAATATATAATGTAATTTATCCTATATGCTGAACACTGAAGATTAAAAAAAATCTAAACGCCAAAATTACGGGTTTTTGATCATTTTATATCCAGTTAAAATTGCTATAAAAAGTGATCAAAAAGTCGCATGTATTCCAAAATCTTAAATATTAAAACTACACTTCAGCTCGCAAAAAGGCACCCTCAATCAGGTCCATAAATAGAAGAACAAAAATTATATTGGTCATAGAAAATGGTGATGCAGTAAAAATTCAGGAAATAGAGAATTTGTGCTTTTTACAGTAGTAAAACATAATAAAACCCTACATTTTTGGGATTGCCAGAATCCTATCAACCTGCAGAATGCAGGTAAGACATCATTTATTCTAAAGAGTGAACACCATCAAAACATGATGCAAGTACTTTTTCTTAATATTCTATGGCATATCCTATTGCATAGAACCATTATAAAGTACATTTTGTCCTGCAAAAAAAAAGCCCTCAAATGTTTATGTAGATGGAAAAATAAAAAAGGTCTGCTTCTTGGAGTGTGGGGAGGAAAGAAACTACCGGGGGGGGAAATGGGAGCTCTGATTGGTTGCTATAGGCAACAAAGAAAGTCTTATACCTATACATTTTTCATACATGTGGTCCTAAGTGATATAAAAAATATAAAGAAAGATATATAAAAGTAATAAAATGCAAAAACACTTTTCTTTATTTGAAAAAAAAAATCTTATATGGTCTGGGGATGATCATTGTAGTGTAAAAAACAATGGTGGCTGTTGCCTTATGATATCAGAAACATGTTATGATGTGAAGAGTACAAGAAATCGGACTGGGTGATTGATTTTAGAGGCATTGACAGTGGCTGCAACATCAGCAGTGGATTGTTGAGCAGAGTGCTACAAAATCTCTCATTGGCTGTTTAATGATCAGCCGGTGACGCCACAGCCGCTGTTCATGCATCAAAATTTTTGCAAGCTAATAGAGCACAACATTAAAGTTACTGCTGCCACTCACCCAAAATAGAAAGGGGTCTAATGCTACTCCTACACAGGTTTTGCTACTCTTCATTTTATGATAGGTGTCTAGATATCTGTACATCCCTCCTGTATTTATACACCCTAGGGGCAACATGTATGAATTCGAATGCAATTTTTTTTTATACTTGGCGCCGACAACCCAGTTCTAAATAGATATAGAAGAGTGTAGAATACGACAGTATGAAGATTTTTGGCGCATTACATAGAGCTTAATGCGCCAAACTTCTTTCAAAGTTCGGCACATTAAGCTCTATGCCTATACAAAGTTTGGCGCATTAAGCTCTATGCAATGCACCAAACTTTGTATGGGCATAGAGTGTAATGAGAACTTTGAGAGACATATGAAGGAAGGTGCTTCAAAGTGAATTATTGCATTCATTATATTTAGTGTATAATGCACCTGAATGTATGAAAGTAGATTTTGTGCAACTAAAAATGGTGTCTAAAGTTCATCGCGCTGCCTGTGTGTTTGGCGCATAATGAAACTTTGGTGCATTACTAATGCGCCAAACAAGTATAAAGGCTATAGATAGGCCGGTAATAAAATAAAAGTCATTAGAATAGCTTGTCAGTGAATAGAAACAATGGTAGTGGTCTTGTTTGGTGGACCACAGGTTCCAGCAAGACCTGTGTTGTGCCGGCTCTTGTATGTAGAATAAAGGGTGAGAGCAGCAAAAGTAAATTTCAAATTTAATGTAGTAAAAATTTTAAAAAACACCGTCAGTGGGTTATTTAATGTAAAATTCGTTTTAGATTCTATAAATTTTAAATACATTTTATAGGAGATATTTTTATATTTTTGGGATATTATATATTTTTATATTACCATATATACTCGAGTATAAGCCGAGTTTTTCAGCACAAAAAATGCGCTGAAAAATACGACCTTGGCTCACACTCGAGTCACTGTTGGCGCTCGGGCGCTGCGATGGCCCGTGCGCCGACAGGGAAGCTTCAGTTATATGCGACTCCTCAGGGAGCGCATATAACTGAAGGCCAAGTCAGCTGACAGCGTCCGGGCACTGCGATGGCCCAGGCGCTGTCAGCGATCTCTTCCCCTGTATGCGACTCCTCCGGAGCGCATGCAGGAGAAGAGATACCAATGTGGAGCAGAGAGCGAGCACTCCCTGCTACGCAGTGGACTCCGGGCGGCCGCAGACTCGCGGCTGTCCGGAGTTTCCGGCACAGGCAGCGTATGTCATCACGCTGTGTGCCGAGAAGACGGAGGAGAGCGCCCGGGAGGCGTAGCAGCGGGGATCGAGGTAAGTGTTTGATTTTTGTTTTAAAATCCTACCTATACCTGCCTATACCCTGGCTAGGGGGACTTATACCCTGCCTATACTGACCTATACCTGCCTATAGCCTGGCTAGGGGGACCTATAACCTGCCTATAATGACCTATACCCTGCCTATACCTGCCTATAGCCTGCCTATGAGGACCTATACCTGCCTATAACCGCCTATGGGGGCATTTACCTGCCTATAGCCTGCCTAGGGGGACCTATACCTGCCTATACCAGCCTATAACGACCTATACCTGCCTATACCAGCCTATAACGACCTATACCTGCCTATGAGGACCTATACCCTGCCTATGAGGACCTATACCTGCCTATACCCGGCCTATGGGGGCAATTACCTGCCTATAGACTGCCTATGGGGACATATAGCTGCCTACCAGCCTATGGGATACAGTAAACTGCCTATACATGCCTATAACCTGCCTATGGGGGACATTAAACTGCCTATACCTGCCTATATCTGCCTATGTGGGACATTAAACTGCCTATATCTGCCTATGGGGGACAGTAAACTGCCTATATCTGCCTATGGAGGACATCAAACTGCCAATACCTGCCTAGATCTGCCAATGGGGGACATTAAACTGCCTATACCTGCCTATGCGGGACATTAAACTGCCTATACCAGCCTATATCTGCCTATGGGGGACATTAAACTGCCTATATCTGCCTATGGGGGACATTAAACTGCCTATGTAATTTTATTGGTATCTATTTTTATTTTTAAAATTCACCAGTAGCCGCTGCATTTTCCACCCTAGGCTTATACTCGAGTCAATAAGCTTTCCCGGTTTTTGTGGCAAAAGTAGGTGCCTCGGCTTATACTCAGGTCGGCTTATACTCGAGTATATACGGTATTTTTGTATAATAAAATTTTTTATTAAATATAAATAATTTAATTTTATATAGTTTGATAATTATCATAAATTCCTTTTTATTTTTGTACTGGTGTAAGTTGAGAAATAAGGGACATTTTGAAGTGTATTTTTGCTGCTCCCATCCTTTATTCTACATACAGCAAGTGCCAGCACACCACAGGTATTGCTGGGATCTGTGGTCCACTAAGCAAGATCACTACCATTGTTTCTATTCACTGACATGCTATACTAATGACTTTTCTTTTATTTTCAGCCTATCTATAACCTTAATACATATTTGGCGCATTACATAGAGCTTATTGCGCCAAACTTTGTATGGGCATAGATTGTAATGTGCTGAACTTTGATAGACGTTTGGCGCATTAAGCTCTATGTAATGCGCCAAAAATTTTCATACTGTCATATTCTACATTCTGCTCCATTTAGAACTGGGTTGTTGGCGCCAAGTTAAAAGTAAAAAAAACGCATTTTAATTCATACATGTCGCCCTAGCTATCTGTACATCCTCCCGTGTTTATATGTCTCCAATACCTGTAAATTCCTCCTTTATTCATAAACCCCCAATATCTGTACATTCCCGTTGTATTTATACACCACAGATGTCTGTGCAACCCCCATTGTTTATATACCGCCAATATTTTTTACGTTTCATAAACCTCTAATAATTGTACAACCCTGATATTTATACATCCCACCTGCATTGATATACCACTGATATTTATACAAACCCCGTATACCTACACTCTGCTGATACCTCTGCATATATTCATACACACTATCCATTATCTGTCCATAGGATAGGTAATACATTTATTATTGCTAATATCTGAGTCTTTAACTCCTAATACTTCCTCTCCAAACTCAAGCAGAGAGGAATGCATTGAAGGGAGCAGCAGTCAAACATGCGCACTGCTGCACCATTCTACATCTATGAGTTACATAGTTAGTACGGTTGAAAAAAAGACGTGTCCATCAAGTTCAACCAAGGGTGGGTAAAATGTGGTTGAAGGGAGGGAGACAAGGACTTCAAGCCCAGCTTCCCCCACCGGTGAATGCCCTGAAACCCACAAGGCGAGAACCAATCTGCTCCAGGGGAGACCATATCTCTGACTACAGAACCGTCACCAGCCAGGATCCAGAATATCATATAGCTACATACGCATTAATATTGTTTAGTTTCAAGGTAGATATCTAAGCATTTCTTGAAACTCTCTACAGTTCCTGCTGTGACCAGCTCCTCAGTTAGGTTGTTCCACAGATTCACAGAGTGCATTGTAGATAGCTAAGCCCTGTAGTCCGCTATCTCGATCACTCTCATGGACTTTGAATCGAGCAGCAGTGTGAATGTTTGACTGCAGCTCCATTCAAAGCCTTTCTCGCTTCATAAACACAGCAAGAAAGGTCAAAGAGGTGGGCACCCCGTTTTAGTAATTGTTGGAGATCCAGCAGAGAGCGCCCCACATATCAGACAATTATCACCTAATTATAAATATCTTTCAGGATAAATATCTTTCCTGATACAACCCCTTTATGAGACTTGGACAGGATGGAGGAAGAAGGTCTTACTGTACAGGAATGTAAGAAGGAGAATGAAGACATGATCAATGTCCTGGGACATGTACAAAAAGTTTTGAAGTCTTACATATTTCTCAATTCTGATGTAAAACATAATGGGATTAAGTGGGAGAAAGTGCGGCCCCCTACCTGCAGCTGTCAAGGAACTGCAAATGACATAGAAGTCAAGATATGAGAATATCCCTTTAAGGCAGAAAACGCTCAGATTTTTTAAAATATATTTTTGTGCATTTATCTTCTTTGTTTAAAAGGATTGTCTTTCTACATCGATTCATCTTGCCTAAGTCCTGTTTTCTCGGTTTAATTTTTGAATTCAGGGCCATGTTTACTGGCTTTACTGACTTCTACTTACTACCACTGGCCTGCAGTGATGAGCTGCTGAGGACACCAGGTCTGTAGCTATAGCGACCAGCGCTGGCAGCCTATCAGCAGAGAACAGACAGGTCTGTAGGTATAGCGACCTCAGGAGCTGATGCAGGCAATACAAGAGGGGATATCTAGGAATAGGTAGGACACTTTTAATGGACACATATTTCAAAGTGACTTGTTTTTACAAGATCTTTTACATAAAAAGCAATCCTTGTAGTGAGACAACCCCTTTAATGTTCCTTTAAATGACAATCTAAAGTTTTGAGAAAGAGTAAGGGTTATAATTAAAATAATGAATTTTGCTATTTTTAATCTGTGTATGCATGAAGGGTAGTGGTCTGAAATCCGCTGCAAGGTCTGTGTGCTTTGCATGACCATCTCAATGTGTATGTTATTGTTATGCATGTGCTATACCTGATGGAAATCTAGTAACAAATTTACAACAGAGTTTCAAATCCTCAGCAACTAAATTTACAGATAATTTGCAGCTGAACATGAATGTTTTTGTGTTCTCACTGGCCTTTCTGTCTAAAGTCCTGTATTTTGATAACAAGGCAATATTTTCTCCAACATAAAATCAAATATTTTAGTTTACATCAAAATACAAAATGTTTCATCTTGCTAGATTGCTAAAATGATTGCTTGCAAAAAGTTATTCTTCTGTTGAATTCATGGGGAGAGAATTTTCAAATGACTAACTACTAAAACAACCTAAACTAATACTGCACTGTATGTTGCCAATGTACATCTAACAAACAAGACAGCATGCTCTCATATACAGAACAGAGATTCATGTTGGGGTAAGAGTAATATTACAGAGACCTATCTGCTTTATCTATATACCATAGCATTCATTGTCTTAATATTTTGTCATTTCCTTCCAAGTAATCTAACAAAAATTAAGTCTCCTTGCTTCAACTTTTTCCTATCCCCTTTTCCTGCCTATAGCAATAAAATGCTGATTACATTTGGCTGCTAGATATCTGCCCTATCATCCCCCTCCTTCTCGCTTTATTCCAGTTGTCAAGGCAGTGTTTGGATTTCAACTGTTTCTGGGCTCCAAGAAGAGAGGAAGCAAATCAGACAGCAGGAATTGAAATCCTCGAGAGTTTATTGGGTCATTCTGCAGTTGGAAAGCAGCCAGGTGATTAGGTGGTGCTGCTCGTGAAGCTTGCTTATGGCAGTTTCTCCCCACCATCACTGCAAAAAGCCATTGTAAGCCCACATATTGTGGACGAGTTTAATATGTTTTCTTCCATCCTGCTATGGTAACAGCAAGAAAGGGGAATTTTCATTCCTCCACCTCCATAATTGTATTCTGTTTAAATTCTTCTTGACAGGAAATGCATTTCATTATCTTACAGCATAAGATATAGTGAAAACAATTTTATATAATTGCAGTGTTTAGCCTTAAAGGTCATTAAAGTTATCTAATATGTTAAAGTTAAATAAAACTCTGAAAACTAAATGCAAGATGAAACTGGTAAATACATAGATTTCTGATACTTGCTGGAACCAGATTCTGTCCCCATACGTATTCCATACCTCGGATGAAGCATATTTGCTAACCAGATGGTGACATGGTTGAATAGCATTAACAAAACACTAAAGGGGTGTTCCAAGAATTACAAAAAAACTGAATAAAATAAATTAAAAAACCCAAAAAACATACAATAGTCACCTGTCAAATCCTCTACCACTCTAACTGTGGTTACAAACATAAGTAATGTAAGTAATATTCTGCTGGCAGGTTTTTTATTTACACTTGGACCATTTTTAAGGCCACTTTTATTGCAATATTTGTCAGTATTTTATATCAGTGTTTATAAACCAAAACTAGGAGTTAGTTCAAAATAGAAAAGTAAAAATCCTTCCATTATAGTTTGTCTTTCTGTGTTGTCTTATAAATAGTGATGTAAAATACTGACCATAATACTTTCATGTGAAAGTGGCCTTAAATATACAATAGGAGTAGTTATTGATACATGAAAGATAGTGACTATGTATTATTTTTAGAATATAGTCAGAAATACTGGTAGAGTGCTCACAAGGAATTTATGTACGGCATCAAAGAAGTTGCATTCATGCCATGTATAAACAGATATACATAATAACTCCAACTGAAAAAATAAGTCTATACCATGAAATAAATACACTTATGATTCATTGTGTGAAAGACAAGATGAAAAATAATCTTTATTGATATACTGCTAACATATTCTGCAGCACTTTCCAATGTAGAGGGTACAAAAACAAACATTACATAGTAAAAAAAATATTAACGGAATGAACAAGAAGTATGTCGACCATGCTCTCAAGCACTTCAAGTCTGTGGGGTAATATGCAGGATAGTACACTTAGAAGAGGAAGAGCCTGTGGCCTGGACATTACATGTTTATACAGATCTAAAATGTACTTATAGAAATACACGGAGTCAGTATTTCAGCTACAATCCAACACAGAACATGATGAGACAAATATATGTTTATATAGAACTAATATATACATATATTAGTTCTATATAAACATGTATTGACAAAATGAGACAAAATGAGAAACCGAATCCCGAAAATCACATTGCCTGATTTGGAAATAATTTTTTTTGCAAATTATGGTGTAAAATAAGTATTTGGTCAATAACAAAAGTTCATCTCAGTACTTTGTTATATATCCTTTGTTGGCAATGACAGAGGTCAAACCATTCTGTAACTCTTCACAAGGTTGGCACACTGTTGCTTGTATGTTGGCCCATTCCTTCATGCAGATCTCCTCTAGAGCAGTAATGTTTTGGGGCTGTCACTGGGCAACACGGACTTTCAACTTCCTCCAAAGGTTTTCTATGAGGTTGAGATCTGGAGACTGGCTAGGCCGCTCCAGGACCTTGAAATGCTTCTTAAGAAGCCACTCCTTCGTTACCCTGCCTGTGTGCTTGGGATCATTGTCATGCTGAAAGACCCAGCCACGTTTCATCTTCAATGCCCATGCTGATGGAAGGAGGTTTGCACTCAAAATCTCACGATACATGGCCCCATTCATTTTTTCATGTACAGGGATCAATCGTCCTGTTCCCTTTGCAGAGAAACAGCCCCAAAGCATGATGTTGCCGCTCCCATGCTTCACAGTAGTTATGGTTCTCTTTGGATGCAACTCAGAATTCTCTCTATTCCAAAAACGATGAGTTGTGTTTCTACTAAAGAGTTCTACTTTGGTTTCATCTGACCATATGACATTCTCCCAATACTCTTCTGGATCATTCAAATGCTCTCTAGCAAACTTCAGATTGGCCCGGACATGTACTGGTTTAAGCAGGGGGGGATACGACTGGCACTGCAGGATCTGTCCCTGGCGGCGTAGTGTGTTACTGATGGTAGCCTTTGTTACATTACAGCTCTCTATAACTAGGTCCCCCTGTGTGGTTCTGGGATTTTTGCTCACCGTTCTTATGATCATTTTGACCCCATGGGACGAGATCTTGCGGGGAGCCCCAAATCAAGGGAGATTATCAGTGGTCTTGTATGTCTTCCATTTTCAAATTATTGCTCCCACAGTTGATTTCTTCACACCAAGCTGCTTGCCTATTGCAGATTCAGTCTTCCCAGCCTGGTGCAGGACTAAAATTTTGTTTCTGGTGTTCTTCAACAGCTCTTTGGTCTTCACCATAGTGGAGTTTGGAGTTCGACTGTTTGAGGTTGTGGTCAGGTGTCTTTTATACTGATAATAAGTTCAAACAGGTGTCATTACTACAGGTAATGAGTGGAGGACAAAGGAGCTTCTTAAAGAAGTTGCTTGCTTGCAGGTGACCAAATACTTGTTTTCCACCATAATTTTCAAATAAATTATTTCCAAATCAGACAATGTGATTTTCTGGATTTGTTTTCTCATTTTTTGGCGACATGTATGATTTCGAATGCGTACTTTTTTTTTACGTGGCGCAGACACCACAGTTCTAAATAGATATAGAAGACTGTAGAATACGACAGATTTTTGGCGCATTACATAGAGCTTAATGCGCCAAACTTTGTATGGGCATAGAGCATAATGCGCCAAACTTGGCGCACTAAGCTCTATGTAATGCGCCAAAAATATGGAGTATACAACACTCTTCTAAATCTATGTAGAAAGGTGGTGTTGGCGGCAAGTAAAAAAAAATATGCATTCGAATTCATACATGTCGCGCTCTTTCAATGCTCGGATTATGAGATTCTGAGAGTGTAGAATACGACAGATTTTTGTCGCATTACATAGAGCTTAATACGCCAAGTTTGGCGCATTACACTCTATGCCCATACAAAGTTTGGGGCATTAAGCTCTATGTAAGCGCCAAAAATCTTCATACTGTCGTATTCTACACTCTTCTATATCTATTTAGAACTAGAGTGTCGGCGCCAAGTAAAAAAAAAGTACGCATTCGAATTCATACATGTCGCCCTTTGTCTCTCATAGTTGAGGTCTACCTATGATGTCAATTACAGACTTCATCTTTTTAAGTGGTAGAACTTGCACATTTAGTGGCTGACTAAATACTTTTTTCCCCCACTGTATATGTATATATTAGTTTTGTATAAACATATATTTGCCTTAACATTAACATGGATTATAAAATCCATTGAAAGATTGGTCCAGGGTTTTTTAGGAAGAGGAGGAGGGTGAATGAGTCCTTCCGGCAACTTTCCTGGCACATAACAGGCATGCTGACACATACTCCTGAACATCACGCGACCATGAAGGCCACCAGTAGGATCTAGTGAGTAGATATTTGGTACCAGCAATACTGGAGTGTCCCGCCAATACAAGGCCATGAACTTTCTCAAGCACCCACAGGTGGAGATTGTGGGTTGCAAATAATTTATCCACTGGAGTGTTCCTGGGTGCCAGATCTTCTGCAAGTGACAGGATCTTTTCAGGAACAGTCTCAGGGGTATTGCTATCACAGAAACTACGAGACAGAGCATCCGCCTTAACATTTTCCATGCCAGGACAGTAAGTGACAATAAAATTAAAATGGGTAAAGAACAATGCCCAGTGAGCCTGCCTAGGGATAAGTCGCTTGTCAATATCAAGGTAGAGTAAATTTCCATAACAAAAAAACTCACAAACTCAGTATGAATTGAACAAACCTGAAAAAATACCTGAAGGGTTTTAAAGCAGTTCCTTCCCCATGTCAATGGGGTAAAATAATTTCCAGTTACAAAAACGGGAAGGCCTAAGGCTGACACAAAAGCAAAGTCAACAAAGTTGGCAGCTGCCCCGGAATCAACCAAGGCCTGCACAGATAAAGACTTAGAAGCAAAAAACAAGGACACAGGCAATAACACTTTGGAAATAGGTTCAGAAAATACCTGATTGTCTGAGTAGTTCACCCGCATACCACTCAGGCACTGAAGAGGAAGGAAGGAAGTAGGAAGTGATCTGGCTTGCCGCAGTACAAACAAAGGGCATTTCTGAGCCAGTATTCCCTCTGGGCCTTAGCATCCATGTCTCCCAGTTGCATCTGCTTTTCAACAGATGTAGAAGGAAGAGAGACAGTTTTTTTAGTAGAGAAAGAAGGTGACAGGGAAGAAACAGAGGGACTAACAGGGCCTGCTTTCTCCATGCGTGTCTCCCGGGGCCTGCAGTCTATGAGGACCGCCAGAGCCATGGCATGTTCTAAAGTGCAAGGATTGGTTGACCCAGACATCATTGAGGGCATCCAATAGGCCCTGTCTGAACAAGACCTTTAATGCTGGGTTCACCCATCCCGCCATCACACACCACCTGCGGAACCCCATGCAATACTCTTCCGCTGAGCATTTTCCCTGACATATTGTCGGGAGTTGATATTCCGCAAGTGATACTTGATCTGTTTCAGAGTAGATAGCATGCAGGAACCTAAAGAATTGGTCTAAGGAAGACCACTCCTCAGCATCGGAAGGAAGCTTAAGGGCCCATTTTGGGGGGCTCCCTGTAAAAGGGAGACTACAATCCTCACCATTTGGGACTGGGAGGCTAGGGTCTTCAGACAAAAATAAAGCAGACATGATCCAAGGAACATCTCAAATTTCTCACAATCTCCCAAAAACGATCCGGAAGTATCATCTTAGGTGCTCAGGGACCCGGTGGTTGCTGGGCAGCGATAACAGGGGATGCAACCGGTGCTTTGACTTGTTTTTAGGAAGCACATGAACCTGGTGTGCCAACTCGAAAACTAGGCCCATCAAACCCTCCATCTGGTTCACATCCTGGATGATAATTATACTGAACCGGATGAAAGTAATTGGGCTTGCTATAGTGTTATAGACGTACGACCAGGGAGAATAAATAGGGGATACGGGACAGTGAGCCCTACACTAATCACCCACAGCTGTCCCTACCTACTCCAGTAGTCAGCTACAACTGGGTGGCGTACCATGCTTACGCCAAAGTGTACACAGAGACAAATATGAGACAAAGAAACACAGTTGAATTGTCATACAGATAAGTGTCAGAACCAAGCCGGCAAAGTGGTACCAAATAGGCAAGAAGCAGAGTGTCAGAAGAGAAAGCCATAGGTCAGAAATCCAGAATAAACAATCCAAGGTAATGCCAGCTCAGTCCAAACCAGACTTATAGTATACACAGGTATAGTATGTTCTTTTGGAATGTCAGAGTTCTGGTCCAGGATGAGATAGGATCGGCCCTCTGACATCCAGACCACACAGATCACAGCCTAGCAAGCAAGGAATCTGAAAGGTGAAGGAACTGTCAATAACAACTAACTTAACTGTCTGCTGCTCAGAACAATCTTAGCAGAGAACAGACGGGTGTGGCAGAATTCAATTAACACGGCAAGAGTAAACTAGACCACTGTTCAGACCAGTGTAAAACAAAATTCAAGAACTACAGAATCATGGTCAACAGCGCATCCTGTGCCATACTTTATGGATAGAGGTTGGCACAGAGGTCCCATTGGGCACGGATATAACATTTAGCACTTTTATAGATTTAGACTTGATGTTGAATACTGGTATTATAGTGTATACTTTGAATAACAGGGCAGTTTAATCCTGTTTTAATCCCTTCCATGTGGAATAAACATGTTAGCATAAACTAACAAAATATAGCAATTTTCTTCTTCGTCTCTTTTTCGCATCCACTCCAGATTTTGGCTTCAAAATACTGATGCAAAACATTGTCCAAATCTTCAATATCTAAGTCTTAGAGATGACAATTTTGAGAGCCTTATCTATGTGACATATTAACCTCTTACTGCCACAGTCAATTTTAGCCTTTCTGGCAGAGACCCATTTTTGAAATCTCACTTTATGGGAGAAAAACTTTTAGTACTTTTATCTGTCAATGTGATTCAGAGATTGTTTTCTTGTGACACATTGTGCTTTAAGTTAGTAACAAATTTTGGTCCAAAAAATCCTTGTTTATTTTTGAAAAATATCAAAATATTGTGGGAAATGTGAAACATTTACCATTTTGAAACTTCAAATTTCTGCATGTAAGACAGTTGTTCCACTAAAAGTAGTTTATAATCAGCATCAACCATATGTTTACTGTAGGTTAGCATAATTTTTTAAATGTCTTTTTATTTTTTTATGACATTACGGGGCTTAGAAATTTTTAGTAGTAATTATTCACATTTTAAAGAAAATTTCCAATATACATTTTTTTAGAGACCAGTCCAGTTCTGATATGTTAGATACCCCCATAAATGACTCTAAGAAACTACACCCCTTAAAGTATTCAAAACAGCATTTAATAACTTTATTAACCAATTAGGTGTTTCACAGGAATAAAAGTAAAGTGGAGGTGAAATTTTAAAATGTAACTTTTTTGCAGATTTTAAATTTTTATCCATTATTCAAAGGAACACGGTAGACGTGACCGGGGAAATGCAGCTTATTGTTGGTTCCCCAGATTCTGCCATTTTCAGAGATAGCCAATATGTTGCCATAGTTTTGGCTCCACCACTGGCCTCAGAGTAGGATGAGCACCTAATGAAATTTGGGGTCTCATTTTTAATACAATTTTATTTAGGTGCTATTTCAGCTTTGTGGACACTCTAAGGTGCTAAAACTTAATAAACACCCCTAAATCTAAATCTATTGGAATCTATACCCCTTATGGAATATACTTTTATTGTGTAAAACAATATTTATGCATCACTATCTTCGCTATCTTTATTTTTCTGTATGCAGAGCTGTGTAAGGACTTTTGGATGAACCGATGTTTTAATTGGCACAACTTTGGCCTTTTTGATGGCCTTTTATTCCATTTTATGTGCTGTGGGATGAACAAATTCTATTCTGTAATTGTTTTTATTTTTGTGGTCACCGTGCGGGTTAATTAATAGGAAAAATTCATAGGCTACGTCGTTATGCATGCGGCGATACAAAATATGTGGACTTTATTTATTTTGTAAAGTGGTAAAGGGCAGTTTACATGTTTTTGTTTTCTTTTTTTTCCTTTTTCACCTTTTTTCACGTTTCCCCATAGGAGATATGCATTAGTGATTTTCAGGTCACTGATCCAATAGAGATCAGTACACAGAATTGCTGCTGTATACTGGTCTCTATGGCGATTGTCAATCACCATGCCCCGCAATGGCCACAATGCATTGCAGGGAATGGTGACGTCACAGACAGCCAGGGAAGCATTTCTTTCATTTCCCGGGCTGTCTGGTAGGAGACCAGCAGTGACAATTGTCGCTGCTATGGCAACAGCAGACAGAAGAAGATTCCTTCCTCTGTCTGTGGCTTAGTTGCAGCAAACGTAATCGATCACCACAGCTAAAGGGTTAATCAACCACAGACAGAGCTCACTCCAGCCGTGGGTGATGTGGCATGAGGCCAGCAATAATATACTGCTGGTCCCATGTCGCGATCGTATGGGCCTCGCTTGAGAACACATTTCCCACTAGGACATACCGGTATGTTCAATATCGGGAAGGGCTTAAAGACATAGGTGTAATTTTAGGGGGGTACGGAGGGGACTGGTTCCCCCACTTTTTTCTGGGTGGGGGACGGTCCCCCCACTTTTTAGCCACTTCAATAAAAAATAATCCATATGAAGTGGGGAGAGCAGAGCACAGAGGAGGAAGAAACTTACCCTTTGCCTCCTATATTTCTGTGCATCTTGAGGGGACAGAGTAAGGTAGCAGCCTCAAGGGTCAGTGCAGATTGAGAGCAGCACTGATTGATAGAGCAGGAGTCAGCAGGGGCTGCTTCACCAATCAGAATGCTGCTCACAGTCCAGCATACTCTGTGGGCTGTATCTTTCTCTCCCATTGTATACCACTTCCCCTATAATCAGCCCTCATCAGAGAAAAAGGGAAGCTTTTGCCGATTGCCAACTGCACCAGACTACAGGAGAAAGGTAACGAGGGGACAAGGTTGCTAGGTGTTGTGTGTGCATGTGAGTAGGGTATGTACTGTATATGTGAGATGTGTATATACTGTGTGTACAGCCATTTGTCTAGGCATGTCACTTCTTCGCTGCACTTATGCGCAGGGGAAAATTAAGTGTGGACTGACCAGCGCGTACTTCTAAAACCCCAGCATATAGCAGAGTGCACAGTACACCCCTCTATATGCCTTGTGAACATTCCTTAAGGGTATGTTCACACGGAAGATTTACATCAGGAAACTGATTTACATCATACCCTAAGTAAAATCAATGTTGTCGTTTAGATGACACTGATTTTACCCGAGTATTTTCGACGCATACTGTCAGTGCCTACAAAGAATTCTTCGAGATGTTTTACTCACTAACAGCACTAAAGGATAGGAGAGAGAAATCTGCCTCGGGCAATCTGCCTCTGTCTTTCCTCATCGGAATTCTGAGTTTGCAAGCAGTGAATTTCCAACAAGCAAACGACACTGTCAGTGCCGAAAAAACCATAATGTGAGCTCACCTTAAGTGTGTAGCATGTTGGGTTTCAATAATGTATATACACACACACAATTTCTGGAGTATTTGTCTAATGTAGTCTCTGGGTTACAGTGTATAACGTAATATCTCTGGGTATGGTTAATATAATCTCTGTTGTACAGTGTGTAGTATCTCTGAGTACAGTGAATAAAGCGTAATATCTGGGGTACGGTGTGTAACTAATCTCGGTGTACATGGGTATGTAGTATCTCATGGATACACGTGTAATGTAATAATCTCGGTGTACAGTGGGTAAGTAACTCTGGGTAGAGATAATGTAATCTCTGGGGTATGGTGTAATGTAATCTATGGGGTGCAGTGAGTATGTAATTTTGTTCTAGTTCAGTGTGTAATATAATACATTTTGGCACAGTGAATTTTATATTTCTGCGTACAATGTGCAATTATTTCTAAGGTGCAGTTAGTAATGAATTCTGTGGCATCCATGTGTATATAATCATTTTGGGTGCAGTGAGTGATGTCATTTAGTTATGGTATGCAAATTAGGGTAGTATGTGGACTAAGTGATTCTTAGAGGTACATGAGATTGAGTTCTTTTATTTCCTCATCTGTTGTGTGCATAACAATTTAATGGAGTTGATGGGGAAAACCGGAGTAAGCGAATTTGCTAATGCACAATTTTTTTTCCATCTAGAGGGGGAATTATTTTAGGTGGGCAGGTTCGGCTTCATTGCAAGGGCTGCTTTTTAGTCCCAGTCCGGCTCTAAACTTCAGTAATTAGAAAGCCACTCATAACCTTACGGATTGCACCACAAGTGTTTGCGATAAGGACTCCGACCGGATCTGCTGGGGATGCTCACAGCACTCCCTCAGACCTCCTAGCTGGGATAGAGGGGGCCGCTTCACTGCAGGGGGAGGAGGGGAGAGAAGGGAAGGGAGGGGAAGTGAAAGGCAAGATCAGTGAAGGAGGGAGGGATAGGAAGATAGGGGATGAGAGGGAAAATTGGTCCCCCCCACTTTCTGAACCAAAGTTACGCCCCTACTTAAAGACTATAGTGAATTGTGCTCCAGTTTTCCAAGGTTAAGATAATAAAAAAATCCTTTCCATGACTCTAATTTTAACAGTGCATTTCTTGACCATATTAGCACGAATGGCAAATGAACCAAAAAGTTGGTCTCCTAATCAAGAAAAATATTAGAAAGCACAAAAAAGAAAGTTATTCAAGCAATTTGTAATGAAAGGGTTAAGAAAAATTGGATCCTGTCAGAAGGAAATTCTTACCTCAAAAAACCTTTAGAAATTATTTTCATACATTTCCTCACTGAAATCAGATTCTGTTTTTGCTGCTAAATGAACATCAATTCCACTGAGTTGAAATACAGCATTATGAATCAATCCTTATGGGAAAAGATATACTGCGTTATACTGAAATCATAACATAAGTTCAGTAGAGAGGAACATAGATAATATCAAAAGAAAAATGTGTGTTAAGCCTTATGCACATGTATGACTCTCATATTGAAGTGCTCATAGAATTCTATGGGCCCATTTTGTACTGCCTTGTACTCCTGATTTTACATAGAAGCACACAATGGGTGCAATGGGTGCCATGACAGGGACCTTTAATGCAATCTGTATACATGGAATTAAAGGTAAATACACATTATACATGGCATAGTTAAAGGGGTTTTACCTTAAGACTGTTTTCACAGAAGCTGCTCCTCTCCCTTTGCTTTAGGCTCCTACTTCCTGTACATGTTGGGGGTGGATCTACAGCATTGACTGACATTGCAGTTCTGCTAGCTTTTCCTGTTGGATGGACATTGGTGATGGAGAGATTTAGAAAATAAAATGACATTGTCCAAGTAAGTTGTCTCACTGCGAATGTAGCTGTATGTGTCATGACAGAATGCATTTAGTGGAAGAGCAAAACGTACATGGAGGCCCGACACATTGTTTACTGATAAGTGACTCTGTTGTCTTTGATATAAATACCAGCTGTGTACTCTGCAAGTCTGACAGGATGGTACAGGGCTTCTCTCTGGTCTAAATGGTTACAGTTTTTCTCGGTATAAAGATAAGATCAGAGAGTGAGAGGCAAACTCTGTCATGCTAAAAATACACAACAGGCAATGACAGCACCAGTCCAACCACTGCTAGAGAAAGGTAGTTGGTAATATGGTATGATAAGCTTGTGTAAACAAGTAGGCGATAAGAATTGTTCTAACTCTAAGACAACTAAAAACATACATATAAAACAAGATTATATGGTAATCATATGAAAGTAAGTGAGCAACAAGTCTTGGTGAGTTCTTATAGACTTCATGGGCAACATGTATGATCGGGAGTTGCGCCTGTTTTCTTGCGAAAACTGCGGCTCACCGATCCGAATCCCCTGTCGGACACAGGGTTGCGATGTTAGGCGCAGCCTTCACCACTTTCTGATGCGCCTAACATGAAGGAGCGTGTAATGGGCGCGATGTGGGCGTTCTGGGGCGGGACGCGGCACATTAGAAAATTCTGAGGCATGTATGATAGCGGCTCGGCAAAGTGCGGTGCATTGCAGCGCTCGCCAGCTCCGACAGGCAGACCTAGTTGAAGTCTAAATAAGCTGGAGGAGGCAAATTGAAGCGAGAACGTAACATGAGAGGAAACATAGAAGATTGCAAAAGAAATCCATCTTAGCTCTCAGCTCCGTGAGGCATGGACTATGAATAAAAAAAATATGTTTTTTTTTGGTGTAAAACATTATCAGAAAAAGAGCTCAAACCTTCTAAAAATAAAAAATAAAAAATAAAATCACTTTCCAAAAATCAAGAACGGCGCTACATCAGGAATTAGGATCTTGGAAATTGCCGGGAAATACAGTAATTCAAATTCTGCCTTTTTTTACTGCATTTTGAACTGTCCCGCCTTTACATTTGATTGGTCAATACTTCTCCATAGGTTATAGTGGTTCACTGTCGCTCCTATTCTGATTGGCTGGTTTATGCCGACCAATGAGAAGCGCTTACAGAATTTGAATTACTGTTTTTCCTAGCAAATTTCTATATCCAAATTCCTGATGTTGCGCCTGTGAGGGTTCGGTGGATTCGCTGGACCACCGCAAGCGATGATAGTTAAGCCACACCAGGGAGCGGATTCTAAGTAGCCCCCAGTTTTCACCAGAGCCCACCACAAAGCGGGATGGACTTGCTGCGGCGTGAGGCTACCAGGTCGCTACCCCTGACTTGACTTGCTTGCGATGGCGGCCGGGGTACGGCGTGGTACAAAATCGTAATCCAGAGGCGTAGTCAGGAACAGGCAGAAGGTCAGGGCAGGCGGCAGAGGTTCGTGGTCAGAGACGGGCAGACGGTCAGGGCAGGCGGCAAACAGGCAAGGTCGGGAACGTAAGCAAAGCGGACTGGTACACGGGTAATCAAAACGGACTCCAACACTCTCTAAAGACAAGGTACGCACACCAACAATCTGGCAGAGACTGCTGGGGGTGTATTCCATTTATAGGACCAGCGGCCATCAATAACCAATTAATGGTGCACTGGCCCTTTAAATCCAGACCAGCCGTCGCGCGCTTCCTAAGCAGTGGGTACGCGCACGGCGGCCGGGACAGGCAGGAGTGGCGTTCCGAGGAGCGCGGCCAGGCAAGAGAACTGGAGCCAGGGACTGAGCAGCGGGGGCATGGAAGCGGGGAACCGCGGCACCCGCGCCGAACCCCATGACAGTACCCCCCTCCCCCCCTTAGGTCTCCCCCTCTTTTTACGGAACTTGGAGAGAAGTTCAGGTGACAGGTTGCCTTCAGGTTCCCACGAACGCTCCTCCGGCCCGAACCCCTTCCAGTCAATAAGAAAGAACCGCTTCCCCCTCACTGTCTTCTCCGCCAGCACCTCCTTGACCTCAAAGATGTTATCAGAATTGGCCACAGGAGAAGGCGAGACAAATCCACGGGAGAAGCGATTCAGCACCACAGGCTTGAGGAGCGAAACATGGAAGGCGTTCGGGATACTCAGAGTAGGAGGCAAGCGGAGCTTGTAGGACACCGGGTTAAGTTGCCGACATACAACAAAAGGCCCCAGATACTTGGGGCCTAACTTATAACAGGGGACCTTGAAGCGGATGTATTTGCCGGACAACCAAACTCTATCACCTGGCTTAAATAGGGGCGGGGGTCTACGGTACCTGTCTGCCTGGATTTTGGTGCGAGCAGAGGCCCGTAGAAGGGCCTGACGCGTGGTTTTCCAGAGTGCCTTGATGTCACGCACTTGGGCATCTACAGCAGGAACATGACACGAAGTAGCCAGAGGGAGGGGCGGGTGGGGATGTACCACAAAAAAGGGAGAGGCCCCAGCGGATTCGGAGTCAAGAGAATTATAAGAAAATTCTGCCCAGGGGAGGAGGTCCGACCAATTATCCTGACGGGCGGAAACAAAATGTCGTAGGTAGGTACCTAACACTTGGTTAACCCTCTCTACCTACCCATTAGTCTGAAGGTGGTATGCAGACGAAAAGTCAAGCTGAATTTGCATCTGCCCACATAGAGCCCGCCAGAATCTCGACACAAACTGGACCCCCCTATCCGAGATGATATGCAACGGAAGGCCGGGCAACCGAAAAATGTGGTGGAAAAATTCTGGGCCAGCTGTGGAGAAGAGGGTAAACCGGGCTGTGGAACAAAGTGGGCCATTTTCGAAAATCTATCTGACACCACCCAGATGACAGTGTTTCCAGAGGAGGCGGGAGGTCAATAACAAAATCCTGGCTTATATGGACCAAGGTCTTTCTGGCACCGGAGTGGCTGAAGCAGACCTGCAGGTCTAAGACGGGCACTTTTTTGCGGCCACTAGATGGTACAGGCCTGGACAAAGTCTCTAACATCACGGGCGAGAGTGGCCACCAATAATACGAGAGATTAGCTGCAGAGATTTATGGATTCTAGGGTGACCAGCTGTTTCGAGAGGCATTGTCCCCACTTTAGGATACGTAGGCCGCATGCGGACGTACTGTAGGTTTCCCGGGAGGCAGCTGTTGAAGATCCACGGAGCCGCCGTGAGGAGCCGTTCAGGAGGAATTATGTGCTGCAGAGGCGGCTCTAGGCTCACAGTGTCCGAGGATCTCGAAAGGGCATCCGCCCTGACGTTCTTTTCGGCTGGCCGAAAGTGAAGGGGGAAGTTAAAGCGGGCAAAGAAGAGCGACACCAGGGCTTGCCGAGGATTCAAAATGCTGAGCAGATGGAGATACAGAAGATTTTTGTGATGGTGAAGATCTCAATGGGATGGCGAGCCCCCTCCAGTAAGTGACGCATTCTCCTAGGGCTAATTTTATGGCCAGAAGTTCCCGATCACCGATAGTGTAATTACGTTCGGCAGGAGTGAAGGTCTTGGAGAAGAACCCACAGGTCCGCAATCTCCCTGAGGAGGACTTTTGAAGAAGAACAGCGCCGGCACCTACTGAGGAGGCGTCCACTTCTAGGACAAATTGGCGCTGTGGGTCCGGGCGAGACACAACAGGAGCTGAAGCGAATGCTGCTTTCAGACGCTTAAAGGCGTCTTGGGCCTCGGGAGGCCAGGACTTGGGGTTAGCCTTCTTCTTGGTGAGGGCTACCAGTGGAGCCACCAGTGAGGAGAATTGCAGGATAAACTGCCTGTAATAGTTAGCGAACCCCAAAAAGCGCTGGAGTGGAGACCCACCGGTCGGGGCCATTGCAGGACCGCTGAAAGCTTGGAGGGGTCCATCTGGAGTCCTTGATCCGAAACGATGTACCCTAAGAAGGGCAAGGAGATGCGTTCATACAGGCATTTCTCCAGTTAGGCATAAAGCTGGTGGGTACGGAGACGTCTGAGCACCTGGCGGACGTGGTGGCGGTGAGTATCTAGATCTGGAGAGAGGATTAAGATGTCGTCCAGATAGACTATGACGCAGACGTAGAGCAGGTCGCGGAAGATCTCGTTGACGAAGTTTTGGAACACAGCCGGAGCGTTACAGAGGCCGAATGGCATGACGAGATATTCGTAGTGGCCGTCACGGGTATTAAAGGCCGTTTTCCATTCATCGCCTTCCCGGATACGAATCAGGTTGTAAGCACCACGTAAATCCAATCTGGAAAAAAAATTTGCGCCAAGTAGGCGATCAAATAGTTTCGAGATCAATGGCAGGGGGTATCGATTTTTTATGGTGATTTTATTTAGGCCACGATAGTCGACACAGGGCCAGAGAGTTCCATCTTTCTTTTCGACAAAGAAGAATCCGGCCCCCGCAGGCGAGGAAGACTTGTGTATAAAGCCCTTACGGAGATTCTCCTGAATGTACTCCGACATAGCCATGGTTTCTGGGACAGAAAGTGGGTAGACTCTGCCTCGGGGAGGCATAGTACCGGGTTGCAGGTCAATAGGAAAGTCGAAGGGCCGGTGCGGAGGAAGAGTTTCGGCCTGTCTTTCGGAAAAGACGTCGGCTAGATCCTGGTATGGAGTGGGCAGACCCGGCAGGGGCTTCGTAGACTTTGCAGAGGCGGGTCATAGACCAGGACGGAGTACCGGAAGGCATCGTGAATGGCACGCGGACCCCAACGGACAATCTCGCCTGTGTTCCAGTCTAGGGTCGGAGCGTGCTCCCGTAACCAAGGAAGTCCCAGGAGGATTTCTGAAGAGGAACGAGGCAGAACGAGGAGTTTCAGATTCTCCTTGTGTAGGGCGCCTATGTGTAAGGTGAGGGGCGCTGTGCAGAACCGTATAGCATCCTGGAGGCATTCGCCACTGACAGAGGAGATGAACATGGGTTTCTGAAGAGGGGTCACCGGGAGACAGAACTTTGAGACCAGCGCGTGGCTGATAAAATTACCAGCGGACCCCGAGCCAAGGAAGGCGGTGGCTTGAAAGGTGCTGTCGGGCGACACTCCACAGAGTACGGGAATGGTCAGACAGGGAGAGGCCGCACCGACACCTAGGGATGCCTCTCCTGCGAACCCTAGGTGTGGACGTTTCCCGGGCACACTGGACAGTCCCCAATGAAGTGGCCAGAGCCGCCACAATAGAAACATAGCTGCCTCAGACGACGCTGTGAGCGTTCCTCCTGGGTCAAGTGAGCCCTTTCGACCTGCATGGGTTCATCCTCAGGAACCGTTGGCGGAGGAAGTGGAGGTCGTTGATAAACGGGAGCTTGACGAGGTAGCCGGCGTGGTTGGGTGACCTCCCATTGGAGGCGGAGCTCTTGTTGTCTCTCGGCAAAGCGTATATCGATTCGGTTGGCCAACCGAATCAGTTCGTCCAGAGAGGAGGGTAGATCCCGACCCGCGAGCTCATCTTTAATGCGCCCTGAGAGGCCTTGCCAGAAGGTTGCCACCAACGCCTCATTGTTCCAGTCCAGTTCCGAGGCTATGGTGCGGAACTGCACGAAGTAGTGACCCACAGTGGAGTCGCCCTGACGGAGACGAAGCAGAGCTGCGGCAGCAGAGGAGGTGCGGCCAGGTTCCTCGAAGACCGTGCGGAACCCCTGGAGGAAGGCTTGCAGATTAGCCATCAGCGGATATCCTCGGTCCCATAGCAGAGTGGCCCAGGTCAGAGCTTTGCCCGTGAGAAGGCTAATTATGAAGGCCACCTTAGCCTGCTCAGTAGGAAATTGATGCCCCAACATCTCGATATGGATGGAGCATTGGCTGATGAAGCCTCTGCATTTCTTGGGGTCCCCATCATAGCGAGAGGGGAGCGGCAGGTGCAGAGACGGTCCTGGTGCAGGAGCAGGTAGCGCCATGCCTGCTGGAGCAACTGGTGCAGGAGTGGCGGAAGCAGCCGCAGGCGGAGGTAGACGAGCCGCAAGGTTCTGCAACATGGCCGCAAGCTGGTCGATACGCTGGCTCTGCTGAGCGACGGCCGTCGTGACGTCCCGGAGTTCAGGCAGAGGTACCCTGGCGGAATCCATGGCCAGATTGAACTGTAAGGGTTCGATGGATTCGCTGGACCACCGCAAGCGATGATAGTTAAGCCACGCCAGGGAGCGGAGTCTAAGTAGCCCCCGGTTTTCACCAGAGTCCGCCGCAAAGGGGGATGGACTATCAGGGGGGGCTATCAGGTCACTACCCCTGACGTGACTTGCTTGCGATGGCGGCTGGGGTACGGCGTGGTACAAAATCGTAATCCAGAGGCATAGTTAGGAACAGGCAGAAGGTCAGGGCAGGCGGCAGAGGTTCGTGGTCAGAAACGGGCAGACGGTCAGGGCAGGCGGCAAACAGGCAAGGTCGGGAACGTAAGCAAAGCGGACTGGTACACGGGTAATCAAAACGGACTCCAACACTCTCTAAAGACAAGGTACGCACACCAACAATCTGGCAGAGACTGCTGGGGGCGTATTCCATTTATAGGACCAGCGGCCATGAATAACCAATTAATGGTGCGCTGGCCCTTTAAGTCCAGACCACCTTTCGCGCGCGCCCTAAGCAGCGGGTACGCGCACGGCTGCCAGGACAGGCAGGAGCGGCGTTCACAGGAGCGCGGCAAGATAAGGGAACTGGCGCCAGGGACTGGGCAGCGGGGGCATGGATGCGGGGAGCCGCGGCACCCGCACCGGACCCCCTGTGGGCAGGGGGGCGGCCACGGGACAACACGGCACGCGCGCCAGCCCCCATGACAGCACCGTTCTTGATTTTTGGAAAGTGATTTTATTTATGTATTTTTTGGTTAGACGGTTTGAGCTCTTTTTCAGATAATGTTTTGCACGTAATAAAAACGTTTTTTTTTATTCATACTCCATGCCTCACGGAGCTGAGAGCCGAGATTTATTTCTTGAGTGATCTTATATATTTTCCCTTTAATTTTAAATGATCCACTTTTTCACTACATTTATTCGCTTTTAGACAGCTTTGATTTTTCACTTTATTCATTCATTCATTTGAAAGACAACTCTTTTTGCTCTTCATTAACATGTTTAATGATTTCTAACTGTTTTCCAGCCTGTCTCGAATCGGAATACATGTTAGGCGCAGTCCCTTCAGCTCCTAAGTCCCGCACTGCGCCTCACACTCTGGCGAGGCGCAAGGAACTTTTCACGGCATATATGAGCGCACCTCCTCGGGCGGTGAATCTTAGGCGCAGTCCCGCACTGAGCCTAAGTCGAACACTGCGCCTCACACACTGGCGAGGCGCGGTGTACTTTTCACGGCATGTATGAACGCACCTCGGGCGCCGACATACATGAGGCGCAAATTTCGCTTGAAATCTGGTGAAAACGTTCGCTCCGACGTGGCGAGATTCATACATGTCGCCCCATGTCTTGATGGTATGACAGTTTAGGTTATATTTTAAGGATCTCTCCGATATTAGATAAGTTGTTTTATAGTTTTGGTTGTTTGGTGTATATTGATTATCAATTGTCAGAGGGAGTAAAAACTATTGGTGAAAGATAGATTATTATGTTTTATTTATGCAACAAAAAAATTATAGAAAAAAGTTACTGCTTAGATTTTATTTTGAAGATGTTCATGACCTTGAAAAGATATGTCTAGTCGTCAATGCCATCTACTAGCTGAGGGAGAATTGCTTGTTAGGGTAAGGCTCCATTCTGCATGCACAGGATCACAAAAACCTTGCAGGTAAAACTATGGTATGACCCAAAAAATTGTGCATTCACTGATAACTACATGTGGGCATGGTTTTATCTGAATTCAGAAGCTGCAGTGTAGAACCTTACCTTTACTCGCTGAAGCAACCAGAGAGATTTATAATGTCTCTTGGAACTCTTGGTGGTATACTTTTTAAATTATCTTAGACTTTGATTGGTGCCCAGTTTTATCACTCAGGTTCCATCCACAACATTTAAACTGCATATCAGCCTCTGCAAGCTACCCATTTAAATTGGCCTCCAGTCTTACTTCCTCCATAGTCGGATCACTAAACCTTGAAGTCAGCCAATTCTTATCTACAGTAGGTAGAGATGGGCGAATTGATTCTAACGAAGTGGAATTCGTTTAGAATTTCAGGAAAATTTCAGTTCTGAACGAAGTCGAAGTTTGGGGTACTTCGGGTGAACGAAGCATGCTTTTCATTGATAAAATGGCTGTGAGCACATGGCGTTACATACGGCAAAGAACTCTGGGAGGAAGAAGGGCATAGCCTGCATGACATGTGCAGAGATGAAGCCAATCAGAGACCGGCGTGATTCTGTGACGTCACCGCACTATATAAGTCTGGGCGCGACGCTGGGAGCTCATACCGCTCTCACTGTACTGATCAGGGAAGGTGCTGCCGCTGCTGATTGTTACTGAAGAACTGATTTTTATAAAGCGATTTTTGTGGGGTGTCTCAGCTTGTCTCAGAGACTGCTTCTCTTAACGTTCTATTTCTGATTTTTTTGGGTATTGGATCTGAAATCCAGTGTGCGTCCACTGCAGCTGCATATACATTTAAATCCTATCTGCTCACAGCACATTGAATATCCAAAGGGGGATCTAAGCCAGTTCCTGTTGTATTCATGTAAAGAAACAGCGTTTTTACAATACAAATACCACTTCATTTTTGGCTGCTCAATTTTTGGCGCAATTTGCATCCAGGGGTTAATTAAGCATTGTTATTCAGCTGTGGTGACTCCAAGAAACCGTTATTTTCACCGCCAAAATATATACATTTTTCCTGTAGCCTAATTCACAAGCAAAGGTTAATTACAATTTTATCTTCTTGTTATGTGGTGTAAAAACACCGGCATTGTAACATGCTACAAAGCTAGTATTTGTGGTGGCTCAATTTTTGGCGCAATTTACATCCAGGGGTTAATTAAGCGTTGTTTTTCAGCTGTGGTGACTCCAAGAAACCGTCATTTTCACCGGCAAAATATATACATTTTTCCTGTAGCCTAATTCACAAGCAAAGGTTAATTACAATTTTATCTCTTGTTGTGTGGCGTAAAAAACACCGCATTGTAACACGCTACAAAGCTAGTAGTTTGTGGTGGCTCAATTCTTTGGTGCAATTTACATCCAAGGGTTAACTAAGTATTTTTCTGCAGTTGCACTCAGTAAAAGAAACTTTCTTTTTCACCGCCACAGAAGAAATTCTGTAGCATAATTCATATCCGAAGGTTAATTAAGCCTTTACATTCAGTAAAATACACAGAATCTTTAAACAGCACATACAAGTAAATTTTTCCTGCCCATTTGTGGAGCGCAATTTATATCCAAGGGTTACCCAAGCTTCTTAGTGGCTTCATTTGGAGTCAAATACAGGGTGTTTATTTATCATATACAGATATCTTCATCAGTGTCTGTACATTTTAGAACAAACAGTATTTCAGACAGAGAGGTGGCAGGCTCTTCACCTGCAAGTGGAAAGAGGCACAAATATTCCTGGAGCAGGCCCAGGTCGCAGCACAGCAAGGGGACGTCGCAGCAGGGGTCACTCGGTGAGGCCACAACTGCCGCTGTCATCTAGCGGGCCGTGTGCGACTAGCAACCCAATGGTTCTTGATTGGTTGAGTAGGTCATCCATTTCCCCCCAGATGACACTGACAACCCCACCCCAAGAGTCGATGGGAACGTCAGCCCACAACCCTTATTTGGCATGGCCCGGGAGCGGGTCAGCGGCCCTCACCTGTCCTCAACCCGCCTCTTCCCACCCGGCTCCCTCAGCCAGAGTTTCTACTATTGGTCTGGGCTCAGCGGCAAAAGTATAGATGTTGAAGTGAGTGGCATGGGAGGTCATGTTGTGAGGGGTTCAGCCTCTGCATACCAAGACCGGGGGATGAGGACAGCAGTGGACGATGAAACACAAATAGATGATGATGTAGCCGACCGCATTTGGGGAGCCGGTGAGGCAAGGGCTTCATCACCCGTCGGGAGAAGAGGGCGTCAGCTTGCGCGTCAGGCAGCGGCGAGCCAGCAAGTGGGTCGTGTGGCCGTGAGTCAGGCAGGATACAGCAGTGTGAGGTCGGGAGCCAAGCGGCCACGGGGTAAAAAACCCGCTTCGCAGGTCCAAGAAAGTAGGGCAACAGGGGCTCAGCGAGGCAGCGGCGGCAGTAGTCACTCAGTGCGGAGCGTTGGGGGTAAAATCCGATACTGGCGTGTGGCAGTTCTTTGCTAAGACCCGGGAGGAGCCGAATAAGGGTATATGTAGAATCTGTAAGCAAAAAGTGAAGCGTGGCCAGGGAGCTAACGTTGGCCCCCACGGCCCTGCCCCAACACATGCGGTGGCCGGGGAGAAACGTGGCTCAGATTAGTGGTCCATCCTGCCGCCGCAGCAACAGCAACGCCCAGTGGCACGCATGGCATTGCAAGCCAGTCAAGACCCACCAACCTCTGCAGAAGGAGCTGTTTCTCTTTGACATCATCTCCCGTCCAGATGCTCCTGCTCCTCGCTACTCATGGCGCCAGCATCGTTCGACAGACGAGGCCCATTGCAAAGAGACAACAGTATGCGTTTCCCAAACCCTCCTAAGGTGCAGAAGCTGACCATACTCCTGTCCCAAATTTTTTTGCTGCAGTCCCCTCCCTTTCCAAATGGTGGACTCTGCACCGTTCAGAGAACTAATGGCTTGTGCCGAAACCGAGATGGAGAGTTCCAAGCCGAATTTATTTCCAAAAAGGCAGTACCAGCACTTCATAAATATGTAAAACAGAAGGTGGGCCAGTCCTTGAGCTTATCGATTTGTTCCAAGGTGCACGGCAGCGCGGACGTCTGGAGCTGTAACTACGGTCAGGGCCAGTACATGTCCTTTATGGCCCACTGGGGGAATGTGCTTCCGGCCCAGGCACACCAACAACTTTGACAGGAGACCGCCGCTTTCTCCTCCACGTTAAACAACTGCGGCTCCTGCCCAATGTCGCCTCCTCCTCCTCCACCACCACCATCTCAGCCTCCACAAGTACTTGCTTCCATCATACCACATGTGTTTGGGCACAGCGTGTCACGCAGTTCTACACCGGCTTGCCTCGCGAACGAAGTCACACAGGGGAGGAAAATGCTCCGTGTCATGCAGCAAGAAATCGAAGTGTGGCTTTCTCCGCCAACTGCAAATCGGAACCATGGTGACAGACAATGGGAGGAAAATGGTGTCCACCTGCACCGAGGAGGGATGGTCCATGCGCCCTGCATGGCGCACGTTGTTCAATCTGGTTGTGAAAAGGTTCCCTGAAGTCTTCCACCGACTTCAGAAAATTCTGAAAATGGCCAGGAACTGTGCATGCACTTCATCCATTCCTACAAAGCCAGAACACCCTCCTCGAGTTGCAGCGGCAGAAAGGCCTCCCCCAAACACTCTGATATCAATGTTTAAACCCGTTGGAATTCCAGCCTGCACATATTGGACTGACTGTATGAACAGAGATAGGCCATTAACGATTTTTTGATGATCCAGGCGGACAGGAGTACTCCCCTGTGTAACTTTGATGTCAGCCAGTGGCAGCTCATGCGTGACACCTGCCGTTTGTTGAGGCCATTTGAGGAGGCCACGTTATTTGTCAGTCGCAGGACTACGGGAGAATAACGTCATATTTAATGCTTCATGTCCTGGAAACAGAATGCTGAAAAAATCTGTCTTGGGCAGGGGACTGGAGATGTGGCGACTACATCTCGTGGCCACATGAGTCCGCTGGGACTGAAATGGAGGGGGAGAGGGACTTTGGAGCAGAAGCATTGTCTTGGTAAATGAGTGGATTTTCTACCGAGGTGACAAGAGAGGAGGAGCAGGAGCAGCTAAAGGAGGTAGATGGAGTTGAGGAAGACGAGGCAGATGAACCCGCAAGCACCGTGGCAGTATACGTGGAGATGGAGGCAGGGAGCCCTCGGAGTTACTGTGTGCAGATGGCACGCAGCATGCTGATTTGCCTGGCTAGTGACAGCCAAATAGTAAACATCCGGCAGAGGGAAATAAACTTCTGGCTCTCCACCCTATTGGACCCTCGCTACCGGTCCAAAATGGGAGCCTTTTTCCCAGCTATTGAGAGGGAGGACAAACTCAAATACTATAGGGAAATCCTCCGTAGTCAGTTACCTGCTGCCTATGTGCGGCATCGTCCCTCCTCTGACAGGTCTGACGGGGGGTTCTTCAGCGCTCACGTACTACTGCCGCGGCTGCCGGGGGAAGGTGGGGGGTCGGAGCAGTACCAGCTCCATCAGCAGCAACCTAAGTCTGGAGTCACTGATGAGCAGTTTCCCCTTCACCCCCCTAGTGAGGGGGGGCAGTCCCCAGCAACAGCAAACACCCAGGACCTGGAGAAACCCCTGAAAACCAACAGGTGGTGGCCTATTGGACAGCACTCTGCCACCCATTAGAAGATCCCCTGGAAACTACTGGGCAGCCAAACTGGATGTGTGCTGCAACTTGCCGAGTTTGCGCAGTGGAGAAGCTGTCCTGCCTGGCCAGTAGTGTGGCATCAGAGGGGGTTGTTCAGTGCGGCGGGGGCCATCGTTACCCAAGGAGAACCCCCCTTGCCCACGGGAAATGTGGAACGACTGACCTTTGTCAAGATGAATCAGGTGTGGATCGGCCAGGATTTCCACACACCAATGCTTAGGCGTCAGACTACATCAGCCATGACGCCTCACCCAAACTGTGAGAAATGAGTCTGGGTTCAAACTACCTGCCTCTGGGTTCAAACTACTATTCTGATGCCGCCACCCGCCTGATGCCACACATCTGCTGACAGTTTCTCCATCTGCCACCAACCATCTTTACCAGGGACTGGTATTGCCACCCAACTCCAAAACTGTCATTGTGCCACTGTCTGACCTCATGCTGCTGCTGTGGCTGCTGGGGTGACCTCCACACTGTGTCATTGTCCATTTTTGTGGCTACTTTTATTTTTGCCACCTCCAGAATGTGGTTGTGCCACTGCCTGACCTCATGCTGCTGCTGTGGCTGGCTGCCTTTGACCTCCACACTGTGTCATTGTGCCACTCGTGGCCTACTCCTGTTTTTGCCACCTCCAGAATGGGGAGTGCCACTGTCAAAACCTCATGCTGCTGCTGTGGCTGCTGCCGTGACCGCCACACTCTGTTATTGTGCCACTGTCTGACCTCATGCTGCTGCTGTGGCTGCAGCCGTGACCTCCACACTGTGTCATTGTTCCACTCTGTGGCCTACTCCTGTTTTGGCCACCTCCAGAATGTGATTGTGCTACTGCCTGACCTCATGCTGCTGCTGTTGTTGCTGGCGTGACCTCCACACTGTGTCATTGTCCCACTCTGTGGCCTACTCCTGTTTTTGCCACCTCCAGAATGTAATTGTGCACTGTCTGACCTCATGCTGCTGCTGTGGCCTGCTGCTGTGCCCTCACACTGTGTCATTGTGCCACTTTCTGACCTCTTGCTGTGCTGTGGCTGCTGCCGTGGACCTACCACTGTGTCTATGTGCCACTGGTCGACCTCATGCTGCTGCTGTTGGCTGCTGCCGTGACCTACACACTGTGTCATTGTGCCACTGTCTGACCTCATGTTTGCTGCTGTGGCTGCTGCTTTGACCTACACCTCTGTCATTGTGCATTTGTCTGACCTCATGCTGCTGCTGTGGCTGCTGCCGTGACCTACACACGTGTCATTGTGCCACTCTGTGGCCTATTCCTTTTTTTTTGCCACCCCCAAAATGTCATTGTGCCATGTTGACCTCATGTTTGCTGGGCTGCCGTCGCCCACCCCCACGCTCTGTCACTAATGTTCCCCACCTGAGCGCTTAGCTTGTTTTTTTCCAGCTTTCTCTGGCAAGACTTTATCAGGCAACATTCCCATTTCAGTTTTTTGGTCAGTTTTGCCCTCTTAAGTGCCCAGGGACTTTTATAATGAAGCGATTCTTAGAGCGGCGGCAGTCATGTGCGTGTCATACTAAAACACAACATTGTATGAAGACCAAACCAAGCTCCCTCTGCATATTTAAGCATGGCACAACTTTCTACAGCACCCTGCAGGCTCGTGGCCAAGCTGGAAATAGCTGTTTTTTTAAGGGTGATTCGTCCCGAAGTAATTGGGGAAAACGAAGTTTATTTTTTGCCAGAAATTGGGCGAAGTGAACGAAACGAATTTCGGGAAATTCGCCCATCTCTAACAGTAGGTCCTTCACCACAATTACAGGTTAGAGAATGCAGAGTTTCTTTACTTCTTTCCTACATGAAAGTCAGGAGTCATGTGGTTCAGATGATTAAATTAAAGTATAAGGTTATCTGGTCCAAGGTTTGGGCTTGATGGTCCTTGTAGAGAGACTTTCACATGCTTGTTCATAGAAATGGCTGGAAGAGCTAAAAGCTGGAGCTGTGGCAATGGGCCGTCATAGGAGGACCAAGATTGTTAAGGAGAAAGAGCACTCACAATAGCAGCTGTAGTTGGAATTAAGGGTTTAGGCCAATTTCCTCCAATCAGGCATTGCCACAGTGGTAAATGGTTTATTTCCACTGTCTATGCCAGTCTGTGTACATAGCAAGTTTCTACTAGCAAAAGATAATCTATGGAAAAATACCAATGACTACCTTTTATGAATATAGACATTTCCTTAAACATTTAATTACAAACGTCTCCAGCATCAAAGCAATAAAACACATTTGACCTGTATATGAACAAGACTTTCAGTTTTTTCTGTATTTCTTCAGAGGGTATGTTTAGTTTTAATATTATACTGAATATAGTGTTTATGATGTTATACTATATCTATTAAATATCAAATGTTTGTAAATTTGTTACAACTTCTGAGGGATCAAAATCCTTTGTGGATTGTATTTCAAAATGAAACATGTTTTATCTGACAGCAGTTCAGTCAAGGTACCATTAGATAATGAGCCTAGCGAGACATGACTGACAACAGCGCCAAAGGGCTCAATGGAAACTACATTGCAGGTTGCCATTATGACTGTGTAAGGGACTACTAGACCACTATAAAAATAAATTGCATTGCCAGTACTCCATTTGGGAATTGTGAGGGTATTGCGCTGAATGTTTTCATACTGATATATTTTCTTTGCTATGTTCTGTTGTCTTAAGGACACTATACTGAATTCTGCTGAATACTGACTGTTTTAGAAACAGCAATTGTCTTTAATGCTGCATAGAAGGAACAAAAAGGTTAACATTTGTTTTTCCTTTGCAATTTGTATTGAATTTACACACACCAATTTGTAAACTAGTTTGTAATTAAAATTAAGAGGATGGAAAAACAAATCAACTAAGTAATCAAAATAAAGTAGACCGGTTTACAGAGTACATCTAAATTACAGGATGCCACAACTAACTACTATGAACAAGGTGCAAAGCAGTCACTAATTAAAGATCATCCCAGAGATTATGGATTTGGAAGATTACAGCCAATTGCAATCACATGCTACAAAAAAGAGCAATCCTTAAAGCAGTAAGGGCTTGTGTGCCTGGAGTTGCATTCTTAACAGTAAACTTCTTTTCTATTCTGACCTTGTGTTGAGGACAACTTTAATCCAGTATTTGTGAAATAAATGCAGATCTAAAGGCTTCCAGCTTTAAACACCAGATTGTCTAAAATCCATGTATATAAGGAAATTGTATATAATTGAATAGTTTGGAGGGAGACATTAGTTTGAAAATAATAGGAATATTAAAATAACTGCTAATCTCAGAAAAGTTCAAACTTTTGATATGCTTCAAACAGTCATTTTAAAGTGCAGGCACATCAACGGAAACATTTTTTGTTTCTAAATAATTCACAATACATGAGTATTGTGTTGTAGGATATCAAAGTTAGTAGAGCAGCATCTGTCACATTTAGCCACAGGGAAAGCACTTTCATCTGTAAAATTCCCTTTTCATATCACTTAACACAAGGCCAATTTTGCAATGTTCACTGTTAAAGGGAAAGTAAAGCATTGTATGTAATGTGATACAGTTCGAACATGTTTTCCACACATAAACTTTACTTTAGCGCATATGACTTGAACTGTGTATAGTACTGTGTATATGTCACTATCCCCCCAAAGTAATGTGAACTAGCAGCAATGCTGATATTTTAGATTGATTTTAATAAGAAAACATTCCTTTATTTTAATCCGGCTATCTTGTTCTTTATTTATTAAAGATAACATAACATTATGGTAAAAAAACGTGCCCAGTGGAATTGTTAGTGCCAACAACAGCAATTTAAGCATTCAGTCTTTTTTTTGGTGCCCCATATCTCCCTGGAAATATTCAACGGTACCTTCGTCCTCCCTCTTTATTGGTGCCACAATTGTCTTCGAAGTTTACCACTAGCTTCAGGTTTCAGTGGTTGAAAGTAAATGGTCTCTATAAAATATGACTTGGATCCAGACTAGCTCAATAGAGTACTAGAGGACTTTCTGTTGAGCTCAGGCTCTGAAATAATAATTGATCCCAAAAATGTTTAAAAAAAATAATTCCCTTTATGGAAGACATTACAACCAAACAATTGCCACTAGGCTCTGTTTAGCATGAACTGAACTAACAAACGACCTATTACAGTTTATTAATTATATTTCCTGTGTGCAAAATGATAATGATAACATTTATGAAGTGATTAAAAATGGATGGGCACGTGTATGTAACTACTCTGGAAAGCCAGAGGTATCCCAGTCTGACACTGATTTAGGGTTTTCTTGCATTCATCTTCATACTGGTGCCAAAATAGATCTCATTTATTATATGGGCCTTCAAACAATATGGCACCTCCCGGCCTCAGGAGCCATTTATGAACCTTGATATAACATATTGCCATATACTATACACCAATAAGCCAGAGCATAAAAACTACTTGCATGACATTGTGTAGATCTGCCTTGTGTCTCTAAAACATATTTGATCCATAAAGTCATGGACTCTACAAGAACTCAAAAGATGTCTTGCGATATCTGGCACTGAGATGTTAGCAGCAGATCTTTTAAGTTGCAACTAGATGAGCTTTGGGCACTCATAACTCTTTCACCAGTTTACTATTTGTCTTTTGTGAGACTACGTTTAGTAAGCACTATCCAATGCATACCAGAAACATCCCAAATAATCTGACCCAATCATCTAACCATTGAAAGTTGGTCATTGTCAGTCACCTTCCACTTGTCCATTTTTCATCATTGCAACACATTGACTTAAAGAAATGATTGTTCACTTACTAATATATACCACCCTTTGACAGGTGTCATTGTCACAAAATAATGTAATTCACATCAACTGTTGTTACAGTATATCATAACTGATCAGTGTATATCTTAGAAGGCATAATTTGGAGAACAAGTCACCCTTACTAGTCAAGTATGTCCTAACTTGCAATGGAAAAATAAAAGCTGGAATCTGATTAGCTGTTATGAGCAACTGTTCAGCTTTGTGTCTACACAACTTATTACATCTGGCCTAAATATTACTGGAAGCTTAAAAAGTTAAGCTAACTTATATTGGGAGCATGTGACATAACGGGCACAGCAGAAAACACTGTATAACATGTTATACCATATTGTACCTGACACCTCATATAATGTGTCAGTCTATGTCTGGTTGTAAGTGCATACAACTGAGCACATCTGCAGCAAAGTATGCAAATGCAAGCCTTATGTTAAGGTCAATATGCAAAGTCATATCTGATTACAAGTACAATAGGACAAGTCACATCTGTTATTCAATTTGTTCAATTTGAACCTCTTGGTTTTAGGCTAATTTATGCTGCTTGTGGTTTAACTGGCAAATAGCCACAGTAGCCAATTCAAGTTGTGTCCAGTACAACTATCCAGACAGGTAAAAGTCAGTGGCAAGACATTATACAGGTGAAGCATAAAAATGTACAATAGAGACTTCAGTCTTAGACCTCAGACATACTAGAATTCTGTTATGAAAAGTATTGCCCTGATAGCAGGTTTCAGTCTGTGAAAATAGTTTAAATTCTATCATCATTATGGATATGCATCATTTTAATAAAATTTGTGCCGTACATGCTTTGGACAAATATTTTACATTGTGTTACTTCCAAAAAAAGATTCATATAAGTTGAAGATATAGAGTAATAAAAAGCACCAGCAATGTTAATGGATAGCAAGCAAAGCTGCCATAAGTAATTTCAGGGCTTTATACAGTCTGAGCCTCTGGGTCCCCCTCCCATTTCCAGATCCTGTCTTGCAGCATATCAGTAGAACTTTTTTTCACAAATGTGATCAGGGTTCCTGACAGGAGTACTGCCATACTGCCCAGATGATGCCCCTGATAGCTAGTAAATACTCATGGAAAATAAAAAAAATTCAAATATATCTGTCAGAATACATACATATCAGAACAGACATATCTATAAGAATATACCAATATACCATAGTGACCCAACAAATGATACCATTAAAAAATATTCTGTCATGAGACATTTTACGCTTCAAAGAAACACTTTTGGCTAAGGTATCCTTCACATTCATTTCTTTCCTTTCCTCATTTCCTTTCCATGAGTTTCCAATGTCTTTCATAGCATTTTGTACATGCATTTTGTAGGCTTTTATTTTTATTTAGTTATAATTGTGACATGCGTTGTGATATGGTGTTTCTCTGTTCCTATTAAAAAGCTTAAAGGAATATTATCAGAAAAAACAATACACCTAGAACATTTTGCTTATGAAAAAGACCAGACTGAGCCTAAAAATACCACCAAAATACTTCAAAACAAATTGTATTATCTGTAAATTTTAGATGAACAAAGGCTATCACAAAAGTTACCAGCTGCTCCTTTTCCTACGTCTAAGAATTTTCACCATTTTACTTTATATATGTATATTTTATTATTTGTGGATCTAGTTAGTGGCGAATTTCAAACAATTTTATCTAGAATTTCTAATGATAATTGTACAAAAGCACAGAGGTTGGCACTTTGTGAGTTACCACAAAAAAATTATGATATTCGGAGAAAGGGGGCAATGTGGTAATTTTGCTTGTTAAAAGGTATGAGAGGGAGGCTTTGAGACAATTATGTGACACCTCTTGTTATAAACGTCTTACATTTAATCCATTATACAAATTCCAGCAGGATCTTCTTGTTATCTTACATACAGTGGTTGATAAAGGCATTCTTACTCAGAGTGTTTGGTCATTACTTCTCCTTTCATTTCCAACTTTTTATTTATTGCCAAAAGTCCACAAGAATGAGAAAAATTCTCCCAGCTGTCCAGTTGTGTCTGGTAAGAATGGCTTGTGTAAACCCATTTGTAGGTTCATTGATTTTGTATTAAAAAGATTAGTTGAAGTTTCACCACCTTAAACACCTTAAACATTTTGAGAAAAATGTTGGATGTCCAGTTTGATCCAGTTATCACTCTTGTGACATGTGACATTGAATCACGACATCAAGATGGACTTGCAGCCACACAATTTTTTCTTTCTACATCTATTTAGGATCCTTATATCCTTATATGTACAAGTTAATTTTGCAATGTTTTTCTTTTCCAGGAAAGTTTTCATTTGCAGTTACAGGGTACTGCTATGGGGGTGGCATGTGTGCCCTCATATGCTAACCTCTTTTTTAGGATAGTGGGAAAGATTTTCTTTATAGATCCAGTGCAATAGGTGTAGAAGGTATGTGTTATATATGGAACCCACCTTGAATGTACAGCACTCTGGAATTATTGGTGCTTTAAGATAAATAATAATAACTATAATTAATAAATGGGAACTGATACATTGATTATAATTATTTGGTAGGGGTTGGGTGATTTTTTAAATATTTTTACTATTGCAACGAACCATTATGTTCTTTACATTAAGTTTACCTACAAATCAGGTCTACCTAGGATAGATTTTTGGGATTTTTTTTAAAGGTTGGCCAATTAGGTTTTGCAAAATAGACCTTTTTTATACGAAGACCTCAGTAAATTTTCTGTTGCATGTCAGTTCCTCACATGTTCAAACTCTTATTAGGAACTTTCCCGTGGGCCAATTTTTTATGAACTAGACAGATTTTATCTGACAATACGGATTTTGAAAAACAATCCATTGATCTTTGCTCCAGGTTTCAGGAGAGAGGTTACAAAGAACATTGGAAAAAAACAGGTTTAAAAAGAGCCCAGAACACCAGCAGAATGGAACTTTTACAGTAGAAAAAATCATCTTCCTCTCAGTCTTATAAGATGAGATTCATTTTTACCTTTCATTCACAACACAGGAAAATGGATCTAGCGTTGAGGAAATATTGGGACATAATACGAATTTATCCAACTTTAGCCCAGTATGGTCCAATATACCACTCTATTATATATCATCCCTCTAGGAATTTACGTGATCTCCTAGAGTATAGTCACCATAATAGTGCTGAACCGAAAAAATAATTTGGTTCTAAGACCCCAAAATGGGGCTTTCATTCATGTAGTAAATGTCCTGCCTGTTCAAATTTGGATATTGCCACATGTTTTTTTTTTACTCTTCAGGACATCACTCATACAATTTCTTGTGACACTGTGGGAGTCATATACCAATCAACATTCCCATTTGGCGATTGACGTCAAGACCGTTAAAACAAAGGATATATGAACTCGTTTTAGGAATTGAAGCAGCTCTGAATGAATTGGATGCAATTGATCTTAAGACAATCCCAAAACACTTTAAATTGTATCATGGTTGTGATCTTCAATTATTAACCCCTTAACAACTTTGGATATCCAAGTCGTTTAGGGGTTAACACACCTGGACATAAGTTTACATCCAGGTGATCGTGAAAACTCTAAAACAGAGTTTGCATGATCACTGCAGTAGGTCAGCTGATTAACCCCTTAGCTCCTGTGATCAGATCGCAGCAGCTAGTGGAAAGACAAGGGGGTTGCCACCGCAGCAGCTACTGTGCTCTTACCTGGCAGCCCGGGTGCCTGAGAGAGACTTCCGGGCTGTCGGTGATGTCACAATGACCGGCAGTGCCCTGTGGGCTTCGCCGCACATTGTAACTGACAGTCGCCATGGACATTTTGATATTTTTCACAAATAAACAAGGCTTGTATGGACCAAAATTTGTTACTAACTTAAAGCACAATGTTTCATGAATAAACAGTCTCTGAATCACATGGGTAGGTAAAAGTGTCAAAGAGTTAATCTCACATAAAGTGTCACATGCCAGAATTAAAAAATGGGGCTCTGTCAGAAAGGTCAAAAGTAGCTTTGTCCTAGTTTTGATTTCGTTTCGTTCAACTATCAAGGTGGGAATTGGAAACAGGCGTAAAAGAGACACATTTAGGGCGGCATGTATGAACAGGGCTGAAAAAGTGGTATACCAGAGCCAGAAATGTCATGTTAGCGCTAGAATGCGCCTGATTTATGAACACCTGTAGAGCGGGTTCATAAATCAGGTGCATTCTAGGCTATTATTATGCGCATGAAATTTGGGGTGACATTTCCCAACACGCCAACGCCAGTTTTTTGGTCTATATTGTGCTAAAACCATTTTTGACACCCTATTTTGGATGTAAATGAACTGTCGTACACCAAAACTAGGTGCATTATATGCCGGGACCGACACATTGTAATGCGCCTAAAAATGATGCGCTGTGCGCCTTCATAACGAAGTGCGCCTATTGAGGCGCATAGCACATCATTACAAGTGTATATGTGTTAGGCGCATTTCATATACTTGTAATGATAAGCTATGTGCCTTCCTTGCGCTATGTGCCTCAATAGGGGCATTACATACTCTAATAATGAAATGATTTGTGCCGCGATTAGTGCAAATCGTGGCACATAGCATATCATTAAAAGCGTATATAGTGCCCCTTTCGAGGCACATCGCACACAGAGGTGCATATCTTATCATGACAAGTATATGAAATACGCCTAACACATGCAAAATGTGAAATGCGCCTAACACATATACATTTGTAATGATGTGCTATGCGCCTCAATAAGCGCATTTCGTTATGGAGGTGCACAGCGCATCATTTTTAGGCGCGTTATGTTTAAGGTATACCTGATGCCAGATTTTTTATAGGGTTGGACTTTTTTGCGCACTTTACACTTATTTAATGCGCCCCAAAAAAAGACCGTACAACCCGCCAAATTTTCCCGACATCCCCCGCCCCTTTGGGGTTTTTAAAAACCAAAAATTTTATACATTCCACCCTTTTAAATTTTAAATTTTTTTTTCTTTTTAAAACCCAAATTTCTCCCGGTCCCAAATTAAAGCCCTTAAAATTTTTCCCTTTTTTTCTAAATTTATTTTTTGCTGGGAAAACTTTTTTTTTATACTTGGGAGGGCCCTTTTTTTCTTTTTTATAAATTTTTTTTTGTATATGCAATTTTATGTTTTTTGCTTTATTTTTGGGCAATAAAGGTGTTTATTTTTTATAAAATTTTATTTTTCTCTCTTTTTTCTAAAAGGTATATACTACATTTTTATCTATGAACTTAGAAACCAGAAGAATGCTGTATTTCACGGATATTTTCTTATTTCACTTTAGGGAAAATGATTTTTATCGAGGATTCATAACTATAGGGATTTTTTGTATTTCTAGATTATGTTTTTAAATATATTTTTAAATATATAATATATATATATTATATATTAAATATAATATATAAAAATTTATATATTAATATAACACCACCCGGCCAATTTATTAGGACACCCATGCTAGTAAGGGTTGGACCCCCTTTTGCCTTCAGAACCCCCTCAATTTTTTCGTGGCAAATTCAAAAAGGTTTTTTTGCAACGTGCCATTTGGACCAAGGGGGGCCCAAAGAGTGCCAAAAAATTTTCCCCCACCCAGAACCACCACCACCAGCCTAAAACCGTTGATACAAGGCGGGATGGATCCATGTTTTCATTTGTTGACGCCAAATTCTGCCCCTACCATCCGAATTCCGCAGAAATCGAACTCACAACGGGCAACTTTTTTTTCCAAATCTTCTACTGTCCAATTTAAAGAGCGGGGCAAATTGAGCCCCAGTTTCCTGCTTTAGCTAAAGGGTGGCACCCGGGTGTGGTCCCCCTGCTGCTGTAGCCCATCTGCCTCAAAGTTCCCGTACTGGCTTTTCAAATGCTCTTTGCCTCCCCCTTGGGTTGTAACGGGGCTATTTGATCACTGTTGCCTTTCTATCACCCAAAACCATCTCCCATTCTCCTTGACCTCTGGCATAACAAGGCATTCCCCAAAGGAACGCCCTCCTGGATTTTTTTTTTCTTTTTTGGGACCATTCCTGTAAACCCAAAAAGGGGTTGTGCTAAAAAATCCCGGGAGATCACATTTTCTGAAAACCAGCCCAGCCCTTCTGGCACCAACAACCAGCCAATTCAAAGGCCCTAAAAACCCCTTTTCTTCCCCTACGATCCCGGGTTTGAACTGCGGGAGATTGTCTTACCAGTCTACATCCAAAATGCACTGAGTTGCCCCAGTGATTGCTATTAAAATTAAGTTTAACGGCATTTGGACGGGTGACCAATAAAGGGGGCCGGTGATGTATAAAAAAGTAGTTTTCCCTTCTAGGGCGGGGGAAACCCCCCCCCGGGGCCCCCGGGCCCCCGTGGCCCCCCCCCCCGGGCGCCCCCAGGGTCGGGGCCGCCGCTGGCCCCGGGGACAGCCGGGGCCGCGCCGCCAGGGACTCACCTCCCTCGCTCCTGGCTGCCACACCCCTGCCGGCCGGGCCGCGTGCCCGTTCCAAGGCCGCCTCTTTCTCAGATTTAAAGGGCCCCCCCCGAAAATTTGGGCTAATTGCCAGGCGCTTCCCCCTATTTAAGGTCACCCCACAATCACCCCTTGCTGATCTTTTTGCCTCTGCCTTAGTAAAGCGTTCCTAAAGTTATTCTCGCCCTACCCCCGTGTACCAGCCCCCCTTGCTACGTTTCTGACCCCGAACCCTGCTGCCCTGCCCGCCCTTTCCCTGCCTGCCCCACACCACGAACCATTCCGCCTGCCCTGACCTTCTCCCTGCCCACGACTACATTCTCGGACAACGACCGTAAAAACGCGCACCTGGCCGCCATCGAAGCATGTCCCTCAGGGGGACGACCGGTACCCCTCACCCCAGCAAGTCCATCCTCTTTGCGGGGGGCCCCTCTGTAAAAACCCGGGGGCTACTTATTTTTCCTTTCCCTCCCGGGGCTTAGCTTCACGTTTTGGGGGTGGCCCCATGGGTCCCCCCACCCAGCCTTTTACGTTAGATCCAGCCAGGACCCCCCGCCAAGGTGCCCTTGCCAAGTCAGGGGATCCCGAACATTGTCGGCCAACATCCAGCAGATCGCCAACAGGACAGCAATTTGGGGTCACTGTCCCCCGAGCGCCAATTCCGGGCCTCCCACAGCAGCAACCTGCCCTCTTCACCAGGGGTTTCCATCCCTTTCGGCCTCCCCCGCTGGCAACTGGGGCCCGAACCTTCGTCTTCCTCTACCTTCCTTTTTGACGGGGACCGAAGCCTGCAAGGCTTTATTACGCAGTGCCCATGCAGGGGGGGGAGCTGATGGCCGGGGTCATTTTCCCATGAAAGGGCAAAGGGTGGCGTTCTTTGGCGACCTGAAAAGGGAAAAGGCCCGGGCCTGGGCAAAACCCTTTTTTGGGACCGGAACCCCCCCTTGCCCGCAGATCACGGGGTTTTTCCCACTGAATTCCGCACTTTTTCGAGGACCTGCGCAGCATCTTCCAGGGAGACAGCGCACTGAACCTACCCAAGGGGGACTCCCCGTGGGGGAATATGCGGCCAAAATTTCCCGCACCCACCTCCGAGCGTCATGGAACACCCCGCCTCTGCGCCCCCTTTCAAGAAGGGCTTCAAGCAGAATAAAAGAACCACTTGCGGCAAAGACCTTCCTTTTCTTTTTGCGAATTATCCACGGGGCACCCGCTTGACGTCGGTTCACGAGAACGCAGACTCAGCAAGAGCGTGGCCGCACAGCCTCGCCGTCACCTCGTTTGGGCCCCCCCGTGCCCCAAAGGCCCCGCTCCCCTCCCAACAGTTCGCTACAGAGAACCCTGCAGGTGCCCGGGGCCCATTGTCAAAGGAGGGGGGGGTTTCCCCCCCCCCGCCGGGATTTTGGGAAAAAACCTTTGTCCCCCCCTTTACTGCGCCACCCAGCTATTCCAGGATTTTTGTCCGCAGCGTCCCACGTCGGGAAACGCTCGCCCCCTAGGTGGCGTAAAAGGGGGCGCCCCCCTGGGTGCCATTTTCCCCTCCCCATGATGTTGTTGCCCGTACCATAACGACGGATTCGGGTCTATCTTCCCCTCCTCTGCCTTCCTGGACCCCGGCTTCGCCGGGAATTTATTACGCCTCCCGGGTTACCTATCGCTTGCCAAACCCGTTGGAGAACCCCCTTGGGTTATCTCCCCTCAGGGGGGGACTTCCAGTGCTCCTTTCTGTTCATCACCCGCCGTGACCCCCCGGTAGGGTCCTCCACACGGAGAAGATCTCCTTTCATGTCCTCCCCTCGCGCGTTTTGGGCGATCCTGTTGGGGCTGCCCTGGCTGCAACGTACCCCGAACTTGATTGGAAGACATTTTTAATCTCATTGGGAAGGGAGGCCAGGAACTCTTTTTTTGGTGGCACCTCGCCCGGGGTGCCCACCGCTCCTCCCCATCCTACAATCGCTGCAAGGTCTCCAGGGGAGTACCAGATTTTGGAAATGTGTTCCGAGAAACGGGCTGAGACTACCACCCCATCGGCCTATGATTGCCCTATCGACCTCCTTTCCCCGAACCATCCTCCTCGGGGGTAGGGTTTTTACCCTCTGTCTGTGCCCGAGACCCCGGGCCCATGCGGCCTAATCCAGGAGAATTTTTGGTTAAGGGTTTTTATACGCAATCCCTCACCCGCCGGGGCGGGTTTCCCTTTTTCCCCGCCCAAAAAAAAAGGGGTTCATTTCGCCCGGGTATTACTAAAAGGGGGCTAAACAAATCACGGTGAAAAAACCCTAGCCTTACCCCGACTCTACTTTTCCGATCGCCCCGGGAGCCAAGGGTCTTTAAAATTAGCCCTACGAGGAGCCATACCTCACGAAAAAACGCAAAGGGGGATGAGTGGAAAACGGTTTTTTCAACAACGGGACGGGCTTTTTTAGTATCCAGATGCCTTTCGGGTATGCAACCCCCCACCTTATTCGGGGATTTTTCGTAAACGACTGTTTTCGGGACTTGCTGTAACCTGCGTCTTTGTATACTTGCACATCCTGATTTTTTCCCCTGACACCAGACCCATCGGGTAAAGTACCCCATTTTTCTGTGACGCCTGCGGGGAAATCGACGTACCCAAAACTGGAGAAGGTCGGTTTTTCCACCAGGCCAGCCTTCCTTTTTTTGGGTACATATTTTCCGATCGGGTCTGCAAAGGGCCCAGCTAAACTCTCCCAATCCAGCAGTGGGCCCCGACCGTCGGCCCCCAGCGATTCAATTTTCCAGATTCGCCAACACTACCGGAGTTTCACCCCACTCTCTACGCTGGTGGGTCCCACGGGCTCCTCACCTGAAAAATGCTAACCCAAATGCTGGCCCCGTCGGCCCCAAAACATTTTTTTCCATCTGAAACAGTATTCTCCTCACACCTATTTGGTCCCCCTGATCCAAAAGCCCTTCACCTAGAGGTGGGTCCTCTTCCCTGGGAGCCGGGGGTTTTTTCCGACCCAAAGGGCCCTAAAAGGCAAAACCGCACTTGGGGTTTTTTTAAAGACCTTTTCCTCGCAGAACGAATTACGCCATTGAGACCGGGGAAATTTTGGGCCCAAAATTGGCCCCGGAAAGTGGGACACTGTTGAGGGGGCTCGGCACCCGTTTTTACGTCTTCACAGACCATAAGAATCCCAAAACCCCAACAGCTCACTTTGAACCCTCGCCAGGCCCGGTGGTCTCTGTCCTTCTCGCGCTTTGATTTCAAATACATTCCGACCGGCCCGAAGAATATATGGGGGGACCGCCCTCTCCCTGCTCTGACATCACTGGGGAGGAAAAAAAACCGGTGCCCCCAAAAAAAAAAAAATCATAAACCTGAACGGGTGATTCATGTGGCTCCTGTGGCTCCGGAACGTTCCCCGGGGAGAACCTACGGCGTCCCCGATCAGGAGGAGGATTTTTGGTTGGGGGGATACTCTCTTCTGGCCGGCCACCCCGGGGAAAGGAAATCCTACTTTCCCCATCTCGCGCACTACTGGTGGCCAACCCGCTCCAAGACGTCAAGGACTTCTTTTTTTACTGCACCACAGTGCCCAAAACAAGGTCCCCCCCACCATAGCCCCGTTCCTTATCCCCCTGCCAGTTTCAAGTCCCATGGACACACATAGGGATGGGCTTTTTCACGGACCTTCCCCTTTTTCGGGGAAACTCGGGCATCTGGGTGTCACTGACCGATTTTCTAAAAATTTCCCCCTTTTTGCCGCTTCCTGGGCCCCTTTTGCTCCCCAATTGGGAGGGTACTTCTTCCATCACTCTTTTTGTCTGCATGGTCACCCTCCCCATCGTCCTCCGGGCGAGGGGTCCAATTTGTCTCTAAATTCTGGCATGCCCGGTTCCCCGGGTTCAAATCAACAATTTCTCTCTGCAATCATCCCCAACAAAGGGCAGGTGGAGAGGGTAAACCAATCTTGGGAGATCTACGGCACTTCGTGTCCGGACGACAGGAAAAACTGGCCGAATTGCGCCTTGGGGGCCCTTCCAAAAAATCATCGGGGAAACCCGACTCAACTGGCCGTTCTCCTTCCTGGGGGCATGGCCGTCACCCGCGCCCTTCCCCCCCCCCTGGCTTCCACCCCCCGAGGTTTCCCCCTGGCAACCGGTTCAGGATTTTCAGACTTGGGGAAACCAACAAGCCCTTACCCAGGCTTCAGCCGAAAAAGACCCAGCTGACAAGGAGAAGACCTTTTCCCCAACTTCCTTCCAGGGGATAAAATTGGCCCTTCTAAAAAATAAAGCCTCAAAATCCCCAGCTATAAATTGGGTCCGCGGTTTTCGGGACCCCTTCAAATTCTCACAACAACCCCCTGTCCAAAAACCTGCCTGCCTCCATCCTCTGGGTCCTAACGCTTTTCATGTCCTCCCTCCAAAGCCCCTGTCCGAACCGGGCCCCAGAGAAGCCGGGTTCCGTCTCCTGTGCTAAATCCCTGTTCTTTGAAGTGAAGGGCTCTTTAAAATGAAGATCATCAGGGGTAAACATTTTTTTTGTAGATTTGGAGGGGCTTCGGCCCCGAAAGAAATCCTTGAACCAAGTCCAACACCGAACCCAGACCTTAACCTAATTCCTTCAGCCTAAAAAAAAGGGGGGACCTAAGGGGGGGGGATGTCATGGGGACCCTCCCCCCTCCTCGACCCGCGGGCCCCCGGGCACCCTTGGCCCCCCCCCCCCCCCGGTGCCCCCCAGGTCGGGGGCCCCCCGCTGGGCCCCCCTGGGGGGGGGGGCCCGCCTGCCGGGGGGCTCACCTGACCCCGCTCCTTTGCTTTTTCCCCACCCCTCTGCCGCTGAGGCGCGCGTACCGTGTCCTAAGGACGCACGCGCTTTTTCGGGATTTAAAGGGCCCGGCCCCCCCAAATTGGCTAAATGCCAGGCGCTTCCCCTACTTTTTGGCACGCCCACAAACACCCCTTGCTGATCTATTTTGCCTCGTGCCCCTTTGCTAAACTTTCCTAAAGTGTATTCTCGCCCTATTTTGTACCAGACCTCTTTTCTACTTTTTTTCCCCTCCAACCTCTCTCCCTGCCCTGACCTTCCTGCTTCCACGCCACGAAAAATTGCCGCCTGCCCTGACCTTTCCTGCCCACACTACGATTCTCGGCCTAACGACTCTGTACCACGCTGAACCTCGTCCGCCATCGCAAAAGCAAGTCCGTCAAGGGGGGACGACCCCCCGGTAGCCTCACGCCGCAGCAACCTCCGTTTGGTGAAAACCGGGCCACTTTAATTCCGTTCCCCGGCCCTGGCTTTGCTATCATCGCTTGCGGTGGTCCATGGCCACCACCCCAGCCCAAAAATTTAAGTCTTACAAATCCCTTCCCATTTTTTTTTTTTTTTCATTTTTTTTTTAAACCAATTTGTGTTTTTGTCTATGGATATTTTATATATTACACATTATATGCATTCAGCATTTCACACTTTCACATACATTATTGCAAGCTATGCACTTTAATGTAGATCTTTCACTTTATTTATTGTCGGCCTGTAATGAGCAGCCATGTTGTTGCTGGATACTGAGAATTTTTACTTAAATAAAGAATCTATTTTGGATTCACCATTTTTATTCTTTCTTCATTTAATATAGTTAATTTTATTTAACTTCACTTTATTTCGTTTTCACTTGTATCTTTTTTTTCCCACGACTTTCTTCTTCATATTATTTTCTAACTTTTATATTTACCACTCTGTCCGATGCAAGCGGGGCCCTGTTTCCTTTTTTTTTCGTTTTTTATATGTGAATTGGGCATTAGGCAGGATTTCTGTGTCGGGGGAGGGCCTTTTTGGGGTCGGTCAACGGGCTCCGATGCGCTCGATTTAGTCCGACACATTTACCATGAATTGGCTGTTTTGCTTTGGGTATGTTTTTCTTTTTTTTTTTTTTCTTTGTTTCTTCTGGGAGCTTCATTTATGTATTATTCTTGTTGTGGCACGTCCTTCTTGTCTTTATAAATATCACCTAATCTCCATTTTGGATATGGGCATTTTTAACCACTCATGTTTGAATCGCTGACCAAATTGTGGTAATTTTTCATTGATTATTCCTTCTTTAAATGACACCTTCTTTCCTTGCTGTATTACTCCCTGACGAAGCAGCTGGGAAGTGCACGTTGGGTGTTCTCTGACACTTTATGGTCTGTATCCCTTATTTATTATCTGAAAAAACTGTGTGAAACCAAAATAACAGTGTGTTAGGATAAAATTATTTGCTCATGCTTTTTAAATCTAGTGCATTGTAGATGGAAGAGTGGAAAGCATGACATCCAAACATTACATAAATATAGCACACATGTATGTACCATTTTTTGTAACACTTTTAGACTTTGTTCACATAACGTTTGCCAATTACTTTGGGTGTATATGTCTGGAAGGTATCCAGAGGTATAATGCAATGTCCCTGTAGACTCCTATTGGCCAGATGTAAGCCATTTAGGATTTGTTTGAGAGGTTTACGCCTGGATACCTTTTTAACTGTACTAAAAGCTTATAATTAAAGGTGTATATTTTTTTCATAATGGAAGTCAATAGCAAGAAAATGCAACTGTTTAAAACAAACTTCTCTGATAAAGTTACTCACATCTGTGTTGGGTTGTTCATTGTGATCGGAAGCAATGGACACCCCTTGAGAACAGAAATTAACTGATACAATCTGAAGTCAAAAAATTAATTTAATAGATCCTTTTAATAAATTCTACTTTAATATCTGTTTGCATCCATTAAAAATGGATCCATATTTTTTACCCCATAAGACGGTAACATTTCTCTGCACATGCACAGAAAAAATGATGGATCCATAAAACATATGTAAAAATAGATAGAAACGGGTAGCTACTCACCATTGACTTTAATGTAAAATAAAATGGAAAGGTCCTTTCTGTCAGAAAAAATATTGTGCAGCAGATTATGCTATTTTTTCAGTAAAAAAATAGTAATCTGACAGAGCAAAGCTAAACTGATGTAAACTGAAAGCTTAAAAACACAGAAAACACAGAAATGAACGAGTATCTGTTTCTTTCCGTTTTTCAGTCTCCCAGACATGAGCAGAACAAAAGAAGGCACAACGCTGATGTGAACCATACCTAAGAAAGCCTTATTTCAAAATGTTGCTTTTGAGATTTTTTAGGAATGACCCCCACTGTGCAATGGAGAATGCCCACAGGGCAAGCTCCATATCTATGTAGCCCCTTATGAGATAGTCACAATAAAATCCCACATACCCCATCCAGTTGAATGAAAAACAATAGATTGAGGAAAACTTCTTTAAACAGACTTACAAAGGCTATTATATTTAAAAACATATACAGTATCTCACAAAAGGGATTATGCCACTCAGATTTTTGTAAATATTGTGTTATATCTTTTCATGTGTCAACACTGAAGATATGACACTTTGATACAATGTAAAGTAGTCAGTGTACAGCTTGTATAACAGTATAAGTTTGGCATGCCCTCAAAATAACTCACCCAGCCATCAATATCTAAACCGCTGGCAACAAAAGTGAGTACACCCCTAAGTAAAAATAGGCAAATTGTGCCCAGTTCGCCATTTTCCCTCCACGGTGTCATGTGTCTCATTGGTGTTAACTAGTATTAGGTGTCATTAGGGAGCAGGTGTGTTAAATTTGGTGTTATCGCTCTCACACTGTCTCATACTAGATCTGAAAAAAGATGGCCTAGGCTATAAATGACTGCTTACATCCTGAAACTGAGCTGCAGCATGGTGGTAATTTTACAAGACAGGTTCCACTCAGAATAGGCCTCGTCATGGTCGGCAAAAGAAGTTGAGTGCATGTGCTCAGCGTCATATCCAGAGATTGTCTTTTCAAAATAGACGTATGAGTTCTGCCAGCATTGCCGAGGATAAAGGGGTGGGGTGACAGCCTGTCAGTGCTGAGCCTTATGCCGCACACTGCATTAAATTGATTTGCATGGCTGTCATCCAAGAAGGAAGCCTCTTCTAAAGATGATACACAAGAAAGCCCGCAAACAGTTGCTGAAGATAAGTAGACTGAGGACATGAATTACTGTGACCATGTTCTGTGTGAACAAGATAAAATTATCTAGTTCAGATGGTGTCAATTGTGTGCTGTCATGACCAGGTAAGCATTACAGAGACAAGTGTGTCTTGCCTACAGTCAAACATGGTGGTGGGAGTGTCATGGTTTGAGGCTACATAATTGCTGCATGTATGGAAGCTACAGTTCATTGAGGGAGCCATGAATGTCAACTTGTATGATGACATACAGAAGCAGAGCATGACCCACTCCCTTAGTAAACTGGGCTGCAGTTCAGCATTCCAACATGATAACGGCCCCAGTCACACCTCCGAGATGACCACTGCCTTGCTAAAAAAATGAGGGTAAGGGTGCTGGACTGGCCAAGCATGTCTCCAGACCTAAACACTATGGAGCATCTATGGGGGATCCTCAAATGGAAGGTGGAGAAGTGCAAGGTCTCTAACATCCACCAGCTCCATGATGTCGTCATGGTGGAGTGTAAGAGGATTCCAGTGGCTGCAACCTGTGAAGTTCTAGTGAACTCCAAGAGAGTTAAGACAGTGCTGGAAAACAATGGTGGCCAAACAAAATAGTGATACCTTGGGCAAAGTTTGTCCATTTTCACGTAGGGGTGTACTCACTTTTGTTGCCAGAGGTTTAGACATTGATGGCTGTGTGTTGAGTTATTTTGAGGACACACCAAACTGACACAGTAAGGCTATGTTCACACGGTGTAATTGCGGGGCATAATTACGCCCCACAATTACGCTGGAGTTCGGGAGCTCGCGCGAGCTCGTGCGTGGCAGGGGGTCGGCAGCATGCCGACCCCATAGAAATTCATTATTCACGGTGCATATACGCTATGAATAATCGACGTGTCACTTATCTCCCTGCTCGCCGTATTGTGCGAACAGGGAGAGAAGAAGTAATCCATAGTTCTCTATTAGAACTGTGGGTTACCGTAATGACTGGGACGTATCTCGCCCCATATTTAGCGCAGTATGGCGTGAAATACGGGGCAAGATACGTCCCAGTTTAAGCCGTGTGATCATAGCCTTATACAAGCTGTACAATGACTACTTTGTATCAAAGTGTTATATCTTCAGTGTTGTACAATGAAAAGATATAATACAATATTTATAAAAATGTGAGAGGTGTACTTTATTTTGTGAGCTACAACTTAACAGCTTGGGTCCATCTTAAGACATAAGCTGATCACTTATCTTATATATTGGTTTATATTAAAGCAGGATCCAGGGCCGGGACAAGAAATTTTGGTGCCCTAGGCAAATGGGTGAGATGGCACCCGCCCCCTCCCCCCCCACACACACACACCTATTATAAAAAAAAATATTAAGAGTTCAAATCCCCACTCTTTGCCATTTTACAAATCAAAAATAAAATTAAAAAAGCTACACAAAATTGGTATCACCACAAACAATACGATCTATTAAAATATAACATCAATCAGACGTTTAACTTCATAAGGCCGTGTTCACACGGCTTATTCCCGACGGATTTGTGAGCCGTATTGAGCTCACAAATCCGCTGTGAATAAGGGACGGGGCGGGGGCGGGGCCGGAGCGCGGCGGGGGCGCTGCTCCCCGGCCCCATAGACAATGCATTGTTTACGGCGCGTACGCGCCGTAAATAATGTGCATGTCACTTTCTCCCCCCGCGGCGGATTCGCCGAGCGGGGAGGAGCGACGGAATCCACTGTTCTCTATGAGAGCAGTGGATTACCGTAATGACTCTGATGGATTGGCGCCGTACTGCAGCGCAAATCCGGCGCGCAGTACGGCGCCAATCCGTGGCAAAATAAACCGTGTGAACGAGGCCAAATAGAAAAAAAATAATTTTATGCTAAAATTTGGGGGTTTTGTTCATTTCACATCCCTATAAATTAAGAAAACTGATAAAGTCACATGTATCCCAAAATGGTGCCAATAAAAAGTACATATCAGCCCGCAAAAAAACTCACCATGACTCAGGTCCACAGGGGCACGAACAAAAAAACGTATCAGCTGAAAATGTAAAGAGTAGATGTTTGGAATTTTTTACGGTACTTAAACATGAAAACCGTACATGTTTGGTATTGCTTGACTTGAATCAACCTGCAGAATACACATAACACATATTTTATACCAAAGAGTGAACGTGGTAAAAAAAAAAAAACCTCTGACAAGCATGGCACAAGTATGTTTTTTTCCACTTAGAATTTTTTCGTACAGTGAATGACAGCATTAGAAAGTCCATCTTGTCCCACAAAATAAAAGCCCTCATGTGTCTATGTAGGTGGAAAAATAAAAAACTTGTGGCTCTCGGAAGCCAGAGTGGGAAAATCATAGGTATATTTTGCCCGCATGTCAGGAAGGGGTTACAAGTATTTAGTTTCCGTGGCAGAATAGGGAGCAGCAGTGAGTGCAGTGTTGGATGAACCTTTTAGAGACCGGGGGCCAAAACTGCAACCCAAAACTCACTCACTGATGACAAGGTGCCAACACACTAATTTAACCTGAATACTGAGGTGAAGACTGTCTGTTACCCATAGCAACCGACCCGAGCGCAGCTTTTATTTTTTTTAGCATAGTAGAAGAAATAATAGCTGAGCTCTTAGGGGATGTTCACACAATGTTTTTGGAAACGTGTCATGTCCCATGACTTCATGGTTCATATTCAGCATTGTAATTTCTACTACTGCTTTGTATTATTCTTAAGTTTGTCCCTCTCATCTTCCTGTATGTGTGCTCTGAGGTATTCAGCTCCTCCCTCCATCTAGCATTTTCCATCTTTTCTGTCTGACTGAAGCACTGTATCCTCATTCTCTGCACCAACTCTGTAAAGTTATCATCTTTTCACCTACTACTTTGGTGTAAACTACAAGATTCAGCCTGGAATAAACTCCTGTTGGTTCTTCATACACGCCGGAGCAGTTGAGTTGACACTGTCTGACAAGATTGCTGAAGTAAGTTTACAGTTTAATACAGACTTCCATTACCACATGGGCCTGATGAATTTCTACACTTGCTGTCAGCGTATTGGAGTCAGAATAATACGAGTTTGGATCCGTGTTGGACCCGAAAATCGCATCCAAAAACTTAGCGTCAATTGGATCCAACGTGATGCAACTGTGTGTTTGGATGCAGCAGGATCGCACCCTATAGTTTGTTATAGGGCTTCTGCTGCGTCTTTTGATCAAGAATAGACATGAACGGATCTGAAAGACACATCAGAACGATGCAATGAGACGCATCGGCCATCACTTGTGTGAACACTGATGTGTGTTTTGCATTGCAAGCAGCATCAATCACACTGCACATTATTAGATACATGTTTGGGTCCGTTTAGGGTCCGACAGATGGATCCAAACACGCATCTAATAACGTAAGTTCACATGGACTCAACACGCCTGTGTGAACATTGCCTTTATTGGTTCCTATGGGCTAATCGGTTGCTATGGGTAAAGCAGACTATCAGACATTATAGTGTATTTGTTATATGCACATGTGTGTATACCGTATATTGCATGTATGTTTTATACATATACACACACACATATATGTATGTACACACACAGATACTGCATGTACACTCACCGGCCACTTTATTAGGTACACCATGCTAGTAACGGGTTGGACCCCCTTTTGCCTTCAGAACTGCCTCAATTCTTCGTGGGATAGATTCCACAAGGTGTTGCAACGATGCTCTTTGGTACCAAAGGGGCCCCAAAAAGTGCCAAGAAAATATTCCCCCACACCATGAAACCACCACCACCAGCCTGGAACCGTTGATACAAGGGGAGGATGGATCCATGCTTTCATGTTGTTGACCGCCAAATTCTGACCCTACCATCCGAATGTCGCAGCAGAAATCGAGACTCATAGAAACCCGGCAACGTTTTTCCAATCTTCTACTGTCCAATTTCGATGACTTGGGCAAATTGGTGCCTCAGTTTCCCGTTCTTAGCTGAAATGAAGGTGGCACCCCGGTTTTGGTTCTTCTGCTGCTGTACCCATCTGCCTCAAGTTCGCCGTCTGTGCGTTCAGAGATGCTCTTCTGCCTACCCTTTGGTTGTAACGGGTGGCTATTTGAGTCACTGTTGCCTTTCTATCAGCTCGAACCAGTCTGCCCCCTTCTCCTTTTACCTCTGGCATCAACCAAGGCATTTCCACCCACAGGACTGCCGCTCACTGGATGTTTTTTCTTTTTCGGACCATTCTCTGTAAACCCTAGAGATGGTTGTGCGTGAAAATCCCAGGAGATCAGCAATTTCTGAAATACTCAGACCACCCTTCTGGCACCAACAACCATGCACACGTTCAAAGGCACTCATATCACCTTTCTTCCCCATACTGATGCTTGGTTTGAACTGCAGGAGATTGTCTTGACCATGTCTACATGCCTAAATGCACTGAGTTGCCGCCATGTGTTGGCTGATTAGAAATTAAGTGTTAACGAGCAGTTGGACAGGTGTACCTAATAAAGTGGCCGGTGAGTGTATATATAGGGAAGTGTGTTAGTGTGTGTGTGTGTGTGTGTGTGTGTGTGTGTGTGTGTGTGTGTGTGGTGTGTGTGTATAATATATATATATATTTTGTATATATATATGTATATATATATATATATATATATATATATATATATATATATATATATATATATATACACACACACACAATATATATGATAAATGATGTCATACACAGAGGGAAGGGGTTCACAATGTGTGTCTTACTATTACAGTGAAAGGGGGAAGCAGTCATTACTCAGCCTCAGTGTGAGCTCTCCAGTATTCTCTGTCCAACAGAGAGTTAACTGAGCAGAGCTGGAGGAGCCCACACTGGGGAGGAGGAGGGCAGAGCAGGGATCATGGGGAACTGGTCACTCCTCTACTATCTCTCTTCTCATCAGTGCTTGTGCAGGAGAGGTGACTGATCAGGCCAGTTCTCTGCACGGCACACAGGAAGGGCTACGGACGGGACTGCTGTACTCAGACTCACTTTCCTTTCCTCCAGTCTGGCTTCTAATCTCGCAGAAGTAATTTGAATGTTCCTCCGCCGCCCCGCCTTCTCTCTGATGGCTGATAAGAGATGAAGGAGGCGGCGCTTGGAGAGACGACCCAGCACATAACTTCAGCCGGCTGCTGCTGCTCACTGCCGGGCGCTGAGGAGAGTCATGTCACACACTGAACTGCGCCCCTAGTGGCAGGCAGATATATGGCGCCCAAGGCGATCGCCTCTCTTCGCCTACACATCGTCCCGTCACTGGCAGGATCTATAAGTAAAAACAGCTAAAATACTGAAAGGATTCCTTAATTGACAGTGGTCACTTACCCACCCTTATACAGTGATTAATAGTTTGCTCTGTGCACACGGATACAGGGAAAGCTGTTAATCACTGTATGTGCGTAGTGTAAGCAGGACTTTTACTTTCACTGATTTTCCACTTTTTAATCAGAAATCCTGCTCCAAATCATATAAACCTATATATGACAGAGCTCAGCTTCTCTACCTCTGTCACATCATGCTCTCAGACAGAGTAGAATAAACCACTTGACAGGTTCATTTTAACAAGTCTAGACTAAGTAAATCTAGCTATATTTGACAAATGACCTTGCTTGAACCTACTGCATGTATTTAAATAGCATAATCTTTCATTTGCAACAAAGCTACAGACATCCAATGTATATTCAAAAACTTCTATTCCTTACCGAAACATGAGTCATTGCATCATATAGGTAAAATCAACTTGAATTTGAATATGTTCAAGTCCAACATTTACTCTACACTGCTCTACACTGATGAGGGGCAAAACCCCAAAACGCGTATGTAGATGAGCAATATTGGCTTGACAATTATTCCTTTTTGCTTCTCAAAGATTCAGTGAATCAGAAGTAAATTGAGGATTTTTTTACAACCTATAGAGGGCCAGTGAGCCCTTTTCCCGTCCTTTGCCATTAATGCCTTGTTTATATGCAGATGGGTGAGTAGTGGGCTAAAAGGCAAAACAAAACACTACACACCTTAATGGTGCTCTCCATAAGGAGAGATGTTCCCCTCCTCATACCCACTCATTGCCTCCCACCAGTCAAGCCATATCGCTCTGCTCTACACTGATGAGGGGCAAAACCCCCAACGCGTATGTAGATGAGCAATATTGACTTGACAATTATTCCTTTTTGCTTCTCAAAGATTCAGTGAATCAGAAGTAATTGAGGATTTGTTACAACCTATAGAGGGCGCAGTGACTTTCCAGCTCCTTTGCCATAATGCCTTGTTATATATGCAGATGCTGAGTAGTGGGCTAAAAGGCAAAACAAAACACTACACACCTTAACTGGTGCTCTCCATAAGGAGAGATGTTCCCCTCCTCATACCCACTCATTGCCTCCCCCCCAGTCAAGCCAATATCGCTCTGCTCTACACTGATGAAAGGGGGAAAACCCCCAAACGCGTATGTAGATGAGCAATATTGGCTTGACAATTTTTTCCTTTTTGCTTCCAAAGATTCAGTGAATCAGAAGTAAATTGAGGATTTGTTACAACCTATAGAGGCGCAGTGAGCTTTCCCGCTCCTTTCCATTTAAAGCCTTTTTGATATGCGATGCTGGTAGTGGGCTAAAAAGGGAAAACAAAAAACTACACACCTTAACTGGTGCTCTCCATAAGGAGAGATGTTCCCTCCTCATACCCACTCATTGCCTCCACAGTCAAGCCAATATCGCTCTGCTCTACATGATGAGGGGCAAAACCCGAAACGCGTATGTAGATGAGCAATATTTGCTTGACAATTATTCCTTTTTGCTTTTCAAAGATTCAGTGAATCAGAAGTAAATTGAGGATTTGTTACAAATATAGAGGGCACAGTGAGCTTTCCCCGCTCCCTTTTCCCTAAAGCCTTGTGATATGCAGTTGTGGTAAGGGGCCCAAAAGGAAAAACAAAACACTAAACATTTAACCCGGGGCTCTCATAAGGAGAGATGTTCCCTCCTCATACCCCCTCTTTTCCTCCCCCCCAGTCAAGCCTATTCGCTCTGCTCTAACGTGGGGGCAAAAACCCGAAACGGTTGTAGATGAGCCAATTTTGGCATGCAAATTTTTCCTTTTTGCTTCTCAAAGTTCAAGGGGGGGAAAAAGAAGTAAAATTTTTGGGGTTTGTTACAAACCCTTAGGGGCGCGTGACTTTCCCGCCCTTTCCCCTAAAGCCTTGTGATTATTTTTTTTATAGTAATATTTAAACCGGCTAGCTGTGTTTTTTACTTATGTACCATTTCCCTATAAAGTAGCTGGGTTTTAGGTCTGACACGAAAACTGAAAAAAAAAAAAATTTTTAAGGCGCATCAACGTTTCCCTTTTTCCAATTAGAATGCAACATTACCAAAGGGGGTTTGGGCCCCACTTGTTCAACATAAATCCCTTTACAATCAAGGTTTTGACAACAAAACCTTTTCAGAGGAGGAAATACAAGTCCCCTGCTACCTGGGGAAAAAATTTAAAGGGTACTCAATAAGAACGTTGTCATAAAGCTATCCACCAGGAGGATACTGCTTAGTAAAAAAATGCACATTGGATAAGTAGCAGCTCACACCAGTATACAGAAAAGCCACAACATCATAGAGGGGAAATTGCACAAATGCAAAAATACTGACAAACAACAACTCCCACGCCTATTATCTATGAGGGGGTTGATTGCATGTAGTTAAGGCTTACAACCAATTAATGATGCCTTTACCATTTTATTGGGTGAGCTGCCCAGCATATTTCAAGTGTCCAATACAAAATACTGACACCTCCTGCTATCCAGTGTTACAGGGCACAACTGCATATTGGAGAAATATCAAACATGAGGTATTAGTTAATATATTAGCCAATATACGCAAGCTCATAACCCCCGGTCCCAAAGGGCCCCATTTGTCAATACCCCCTTTCCCAAGGCAATTTCCGGGCCCCATTAAATGATGCATCTACAATTTGTTCAGTCACTGCAAATGGTTGCCCATTTTAGTACGGAAAACAAATTTTAAAATATCACCTTCCCCCATAAAGCTCTCCACACCGCTGGCCCCCCCTAAACTTTCCCCCCTCTTTTCTGTTACCACCCTATCGCTTCTCCCCCATGCTGATGACCCTTTAGTTTTAAATTTCCCCAATATCCCCCCAACCTCCCCATGCCTGTCTCCAAGGGCTTCACCGTTGGCCAGAAACCAAATTCTCTGGGAACATGCTACCCCGGGGGGATAGGCAAAACTCAGGGGCCTCTCATAGCTTTAAAAAAGGGCCCCCGAGAATTCATTCCCTTTTCACTTGGCCTACCCCGAAACCCCTAATGGCTTTAAACCCCCCCCCGCCAGGCACTTATTTTTGGCACTTAAACTTTATTTAGATGTACTGTCTGGGTGGCAGGGCCATCCGAATTTTACATTTAAAAAAAACCCATTTTGGGGGGTTTTTCCCATGGGGGTTGGGGGCCATTGTTTTTTCTACATTCTTACCCTTCGTCTCACCCCCACACCCCAATAGGGTTGTAAGCCCCTTTTCCCCGGGAGGCCCTTCACCTTGTGTTTTTCATCTGTAAGTAGCTTTTCATTGTTTCCCAAAGGATGTCTTTTAGTCTGCACCCACCCCCGTCCAAATTGTTTAAAGTGCTGCGGAAATGGTTTTGGGAATATATAAAAAAAAAGATTATTATTAAATTTTTTTTTATTAAAGAAATTCACAAGAAAAAATTTGGGGCTTTTAATTATTAAAAAATACAAAAACAAGGGACCATATGCAAAAACCAGTGGCGGGGCAATGAATCATTCCCAGTAGGATTTCAATTAAAAACCCCGTACTAACCTGTGGGAATTTTAGCAGGGTGCAGGTTTAATAATTTTAAAGTTGTAAACCCCCCCATCAAAACAGGGGGCAACTGCTAGGAAAAAATTTCACTTTGGTTAAAATTCCCGTTCACCCAGTATGAAAAAAAAGCCACACCCCCCTTTTCAGGGGGGATTGCCCATATGCAAAAAATATCTTTATTAAAACCAAACACTTTCCCCACACTTTCCATCCGCCTTATTGCCCCCTTATTTTATAAACCCCGAAAGGGGCCCCCAATAAAAAAGAAAAATTTTTTAAAGGGGGATGTGGCCAGCATACTTTAAAAACAGAGGTAAAAGGGAAAAGCTTTGGAGAAAAAGTAAATAAAGGTTGCCCCCCCTTACATATTGAGCTACATAAAAATTATTTTATGCTTTTGGATGCAAAAGGGGAAACAAGGAAAATTTCACTTTGGAATTTTCTGCTTATGGGGGGACACCCGTTTTAAAGGGGGTTAGTGTTTTTTTTATTTGCCTTTTTTGCCCACTACTCCCGCATCTGGATATCACCCAAAGGGATTATGGGAAAGGGCTGGAAAACTCAATGCGCCCCTATAGGTTGTAACAAAATCCCCAATTTTAAATTCTGTTCACTGAATCTTTCGAAGGGAAACAAAAGGGAATAATTTTCAAAACCCAAAATTGCTCATCTACTTTCGCGTTTCGGGGGTTTTCCCCCCATTAGTGTAGGCTCTAACTGAAGAGGGGCCCCAAAAAAACCAAAAGAAAAGCGTTTGTAAATGGCAATATTGGTTGACAATTTTTTCCCTTTTGCTTCTCAAAAGATTTTAGTGAAACAGAAAATAAATTAGAGGGGTTTTTTTTCCAAAAATATAAAAAAGGGGGCTTGAGCTTTCCACTTTCCCTTTTCCCCCTTTAAAACTTTTGGTTTTTCTGTAAAAATAAAAAAAGAAAGAAAAATATAGGTGTTCTAAACACAAAAATTTGAAAAACTTTTTCCCCTTTTTTGGGCGGGGATGTTATGAAAAAAGGCAAACCGGGGGGGTATCTGCCGTCTTTTAAACTTTTATATCAGGGCCAGCCCGATTGCTACATGTTAAAAAGGTCCCGTATAAACCCTTATCAGGTGCAAAGACCAAAAGGCCCCCGGCAATTTGGGAATTCGCCGATCTGGGGGGGGGGGAAGCGGGGCGAAATGGAAACCATACCCAAAGGGTATAGATTTATTGCCCTTTGCCTTTTGACAAATTTTAGGCGCATTACTTTCTGGGGGGAAAAGGTTTTACCACTTTTCAAATGGTTTTTACCTGGCCAGAAAGGGGTTTTTTTTTACGCTTTGAAAGGCCTGTTTAAAGGGGGGGTTCATAAAACAGAATATTTTTAGCCCCATTTTTTCGCGGATAAAATTTGGCTCTTTTTAGAAACAAAAATTGAGAAGGGGTTTTTTTTCCTTAATTAATGTTGTCAGTTCCTGCTAAAATAATTTGTACATGTAAGGCTACTCATAAAGAGATGCTGTTGGTAAGAAGAATCCGTATAACCCAAAAAACACCATGCCTATCATTTTTTGAGGTGTGGTCCCGAGTTCTGCTTATGCTCCCATCCTATGACATGAAATAAACGTTTGGCTTAACAAATCATACATGTTTATGGGGAAGTTGGAGCAGATTGATGCTTATTTGGCTTCTCATACACTATAGGCTTGTCTAGGGAGTCCCTATCTGTAGACATAGTTGTAGCAATCATTCATTCTCACACTCCAAACTAATAAAAAAAAGGAGCACTTTGTGGCTTGTGCAAAAGAAACCCTTTTTATATGACAAAGGGATTCATTTTTTTCCCAACTAAATGAACTCTATAATGAAAAAATACAACCTATGCAAGAAAAAAAGTCTTGTTTTACCTGTATTAAATAAGCATTTGTTAAACATGACATTTGTGTTTTTGACTTTCTTTTTGTTTTTCATTTTGGAAGCCTTTGACTAAGTAAAAATGTGTTTCATAACTTATACAAAATTCAAATATTTACCCTCACCATTGAACTACATTTGTATGTGGTCTGTGGATTGCAATATAAATTCTGTATGCTGTAGGAGTTTATTCAATAAATTATAAGATAAGTACCAGATCAGTCAATAGTCAGCTGTAACATCCTGGACTATAAATTTTACAACAAAATAGCAATTTGTTATATCAACGATATACATATAAAGTAGGGAAATTTTATAACGGGAAATGAACTTTAATTAAAAAAGGAAGAAAGAAGGAAAAGCAAGGGGTTTTGGCCCATGAATGAAAAAAACTCGGGTTTTTTTAAATATATAACAGGACAGGGGGCCCAGAATATTATGGCAACCAGCAAACAAAGAGAATGGTCTGGAAACTGTATGGTTCAAAATTGGTAGATGCTATATGAAATTCACCTTTGCAGCTCACATGATTAATGGAACTTTATTGCTCAGGGAAAAAAACACTGCGGAAGAAGTCTATTTAAAAAAGGCATATTATTTTATTTATTATTATTTTTTTAGAGGCCCCCTCATTTCCCGAGTCTGTACAATGGGGTTGATACAAAACATAGGTCAAAAAAGTACAAGGAGACAATTAATAAATAAATGCTGGAACGGAGGAAAGGGGCCCCGCCCATGGGGGCTTCGTCTAAAAGGGAAGGGGGGGGAGAGACAGAAGGTGGGGGGGCAACATTTTTGTGGGGGGGGGGTGGTGGGAAAGCAATGGGGGTTTATTTTGGGTTAGGCAATCCGAAGAATGGGTTTTAGGTTGCTTTTGGGCAGGAAAGAGGGGGGAAGTTGGGGTGTTGGGGGCAGTGAGTTCCAAGTGTGGGGGAGACGTAAAGTCTTGGAGAGGGTTGTGTGAAAAAACCTATAAAAGGAGAGCAGAGACAAGGTCCGTGGGGGAGCGGGAATTACGAGAGGGAAAATGCCAGCACAGTGTATTAGGGCCATTGGGGTAGGCAAGAACAAGTGCACATGCTCTAAATGTGGTCAGAAAAACTAGGGTGGCCGCAGGAAAAATGCTGCAGGAGATACCCAGTGTTCAAAAGCAATTGTCAATTATGGAATGGCGAAGTGAAACTTGGGGGGGACAGGAGATTTTATCCCCACAGACCAAGGAACTCTGTGATCACCTCTTGTTTTGGGTTCCTGGGGAAATTTTTGGGTTACTTGGGTTTTTTTTTGCTTAAAAAAAACGCTTTTTAAAAAATTAAAAAAAAATTCAAAACGAAGGTTTAAATTTAAAAATTTTTTCTCTTGTTGTGTCGTAGAAAAAAAAAGCAATTGTAACAAGTACAAAAAGTAGTTTTCCCCGGTGCTCAATTTTTTTTGCGCAAATTTTCATCCAGGGTAATTTTTGTTTTTTTGCTGTTGGGGACCCCCAAAAAAAGCCCTTTTTTCCCGGGCCCAAAAAAAAAAATTTTTTTTGTAGCATAAATTTCCCCAAAGGAAAGGGTTTTTAAAAATTTTTTCTTTGTTGGTAGCGTAGAAAAACGCAATTGTAACACCTCAAAGTGTTTTCCGGTCCAATTCTTTTTTCCAATTTACTCCGGGGTTAATTAAGCGTTGTTCTGCTGCTGTTTGACTCCAAGAAACCATTTTTTTACCGCCAAAAAATCAATTTTCTGTAGCTAATTCACAAAGAAGGGGTTTAAATTTCTATTTTTTCCCCTTTTTTGTGGGGCGTTAAAAAACAGGCAATTGAAAACGCTACAAAAACTATTTGTTTCTGGTGCCCCAATTTTTTTGCGCCAAATTTTAAAACCAAAGGGGTTAAATTTAAACGTTGTCCTGCTGTTGTCTCAGTAAATAAAAACTTTGTTTTTTACCGCCAAAAGAAATTCTGTAGATAATTTTATATTTCCCAATGTTAATTAAGCCTGTTTGTGCTTTTTATATTCAGTTTAAAAAAAATAAGTTTTTAAACGGCAAATACAAATCCCAATTTTTTCTCCCAATTTTTGGAGGGCAATTTATATCCAAGGGGGTTAAACCCCAAACTTCTTAGTGGGTTCATTTTTGGGGTCTAAATTCAGGGTGTTTTATTTTTTCATATACAGTTTCTTTTATCAAAAAAGGTCTGTACATTTTTGGGAAAAAAACAGTATGTCAGAAGAGAAAGGGGGCAGGCTTTCTCCCGCGAGTGGGGCCCGAGGCACAAACATTTTCCCGTTTGAGGTCGCAAACACAGCAAAAAAGGGCGTCGCAAGGGGGGGTCATCGGTGAGGCCACAAAAATGCCCCTGTCATCACGGCGTGTACTGACTAGCAACCCCTTTGGGGTTTTTGATTTGGTTGACTAGGTCATCAAATTCCTCCCCGATGACATTGGACAACCCCAGCCAAAAGTCGGTGGGAACTTTAGACACAACCCTTAGTTGGCATGGCCCGGGAAACGGATCAGTTTGGGCCCCCACCTGTCCTTTAACCCGCCTCTTTTCCCCTTCCCGGGGTTTCCCTTTAGCCAGTGATCTTTCTATGTGGTTGGACTCAGCGCCACTATATTAAACGAGGATGAAAAAAATTTGGGAGGGCATTAGAGCTACTTGGCAGCGAAGAAAATGGGGGGGAAAAATCCCCTGCTTCTTGGGAGGGAGGCCCGGGGGAAATTTTAGAAGTTTTAGAGTGGCATGGGAGGTCTGTTGTGAGGGGTCAGACCCCTTTCATAAAAAAGGCCCGGGGATGAGGGAAGCAGTGGGCGATGAAAAACAAATTAAAATGATGATGTAGCCGACCCCACTTTGGGGGCCGGGTGAGGGAAAAGGGGTTCATCAAACGTTTAGGGAAGAGGGCGTCCGCTTTTCCCCGGTTTTAGGCAGGGGGCGGGGAGCCCGCAAGGGGGGTTTTGGGGGCCCTGATTTTAGCGGATAGCAGGGAGGGGAGGGGGGGGGAGGGGGCGGGGAGGGCCCCCCCGGGAAAAAAACCCAACCCCAAATAAAAGTGGCACAGGGGATCAGGATGGCAGTGGGGCAGTAGTCACTCAGTGCGGAGCCCTTTTTGGGGGTAAAAATCCCATACTCCCGGGGGTTTTTGGAGTTCTTTGCTTTAAAAACACCCCGGGGGAGCCGGAAAAATGGGTTTTTTGTAGGGAAACTGTAAGCCCGAAAAATGGAAAACGTTTGGCCCGGGGCTGCGTCACTCCCCGCGTAAAAACATTCGCATCACCTTCGGTGGGCCCCCGGGGAAGAAAAAATGGGTCGATGTGGTTCCTTTCCCGCCGCCGCAGCTCCCCAGAGCAGCCCCGCGCCCCGTGGCACACAAAGCCCTTGCAGCCCCGGGCCCAAAGGGGCCACCACCCCCTTTCAAAAAGGGGTGTTTTCTTTGAATTTTTCTTCCCCGGGCCAGTTTCTCCCCTCCTCGCTACTCATGCGCAGCAGTCCCTCGTGAAAGGGGATTGCAAAAAGACAACAGTATGCGTCCAACCATCCTAAGGTGCAGCAGCCCAACCGTGCTTTTTTTTCCAAGTTGTTGGTACTGCAGCCCTCCCCTTTCCCAAAGAGGAACTTGCAACCCTTCGAGAAAATAATGGGTTGTGCGGGGCCGGATGGGGGAGGGTTTCCCAAACCGTAATTTCTTTTCCAAAAAAAGGGATACCAGCACTTCTAAATTTTGTTTGAAAAAAAGGGGGCCAAATCCCTTTAAACTTATCAGTTTGTTCCAAGGTTTCACGGCAGCCGGGGGTCTTTGGGGCTGTAACTTCGGTCCCGGGCCCCGTACATGTCCCTTTTCGGGCCCCCCCTGGGTGAATGTGCTTCCGGCCCAAAGGGACCAAAAAACAAAATTGGACAGGGACCCCGCTTTCTCCTCCAATTTGTCAAAATGCTGCTCCCGCGCCCAAAGTCCCCCCCTCCTCCTCCCCCCACCCCCCTATCCGCCCCCACAAATAAGCTCCATCATACCACAAAGTGGGGGCCAGCGGTGTCAGCAGTTTACACCTGGCTTGCCTCGGCGAACGAAGTTTACACAGGGGAGGAGCTGCTCCGCGTCTGCAGAAGAAAACGATGTGGGCTTTCTCCGGCCCCCCTGCAAAAAAGGAACCCTGGTGACGGACAATGGGAGGAACAAGGTTTTTTCCGCGTGCACCGAAGGGGGGGTAGGTCCCTGCGCCCTGCATGGCGCACGTGTTCAATTTTGGGTTTTGAAAAAAAATTTCCTTTAAGTCTTTTCCCCCGATCTTCGAAAAATTCTGAAAAAAGGCCAGGAAAATGTGCATGCCTTTTTCCATTGTAAAAAAGCCAGGAAAACCCCCCTCGAGTTGCAGCGGCCCAAACGGCCTCCCCCAACCCCACTTTTGATATGCGATGTTTCCACCCCTTTGGGAATTTTCCCGCCTGACTTTTTGGACCGACTTTTTTTATGAACAGAGAAAGGGGGGGCCATTTAACGATTTTTTGGGTGATCCAGGGCAGGGGCAGACGTACCCCCCCTGTGTAAAATTTGAGTCAGCCATTGGGGAGTCATGCGTGACCCCCTGCCCCTTTGGTTTAGGCCATTCGAGGAGGGGGACGTTTTTTTGTCAGTCGCCAGGACTAAAAAGGGTTTAATAACGTCATTTCCCCCTGGGTTCATGTCCCGGAACAGAGCTGAAAAATCTGTCCCGGGGAGGGGATGGGACGTGGGACTACATTCGTGGCCACAGGGGTCCCGGGGGGGACTGAAATGGGGGGGAGGAGGGGAGGAGGAGGACATTGGAGCAGAAGCATTTTTCTGGTGAAATGAGTGGAAATTTTTTACCCCGGTGACAAGAGAGGGGGAGCAGGGAAACGGAGGAGGGGGATGGAGATGAGGAAGAAAGAAGCAGTGACCCCCAAAAAACCGTTTCAGATAAGTGGAAATGGAAAGGGAGGGAGCCCCTGGAGTTTACTTGTGCAGATTTGGCCCCCAGCAAAGCTTATTTGGGCTAATGACAGCCGAAAAGGTCAGCATCCCGGGAGAGGGTTTTATTTTTGGCTCTCCAAACCCCTTTTTGGGTCCTCGTACCCGGGCCCAAAAAAAGGGGCCCTTTTTTCCCCGCTATTGAGAGGGAGGACAAAAATCAAATAATTTGGGAAATCCTCCCTAAACAGTTGGCCGCTGCCTATGTGCGGCATCGTCCCTTTCCCCTGACGGTCTGAGGGGGGTTCCTCAGCGCTCATGTAATACTGCCGGGCTGCTGGGGGGAAGGTGGGGGGGGGGAGGAGCGTACCTGCTCCAAACAGCAGTAAAACCCAAAATCTGGAGTCACTGATGAGCAGCTTCCTTTTACCCGCCCCAGTGGGAAGGGTAGTCGCCCGCGCAGAAACAGGACCTGGGGGCAGTCCCCGAAAAAAAAGGTTTGGGGGCCCCCATTGGGAAAAAGCACTTGCCCCCCCAGTTAGATGATCCGCCCGGGAAATATGGGCAGCCAAAAATGGATGTGTGGCCGCCCAATTGCCGGGAAATTTTCAGTGGTGGGAAACGTCCTGCCCCGGGCCCGTATGTGGGATCAGAGCGGGTGTTCAGGGGGCCCGGGGGGCCATCGTTAGTCAAGGAGAATCCCCTTGTCCACGGGGGAAAAGTGGAAGACTGACCTTTGTCAAGGGTGACTTTAGGGTGGATCGGGGCCCGGATTTTTCCCCAAAACCCCAAAGCCCTTTGGCGTCAGGACTTCCCTAAACCATTTACGCCCACCCAAAACTGTGGGGAAAAAAGGGCTGGGTTTTAAATTTCCTGCCTCAGCCACTATTTTTGATGCCCCCAACCCCCCCTGATGCCACACTTTGCTGACGTTTCTCCATCTGCCAACAACCATCTTTATCAGGGATGGTTTTTGCCCCCCACCCCACACACTGTGTCATTGTGGGCCCCTGTCTGAAACCCCATGCTTTTCTGCTGTGGCTGCTGCCGTGACCTTCCCCCTTTTTTGTCCCCCTGTCCACTCCTTTTTTTCCCCCCCTTTTAACCCCCTGTTTTTGCCACCCCCAATTGTCATTTGCCACCCGCATGACCTCTTTCTGCTGGGCCTGAAACCCGTGACCTACCCACTGTTTTTCCTTTTTGTGTTTTCCCACCTTTTGGCCACTCCTGTTTTTTCCACCTCCAGAATGTCAAATTTTGCCAAATGTCCCGACCTCATGTGCTGCTGTGGGGTGCCCGCCCTGACTACACCTTGTCATTGTTCCACGGGCGACCTTTTGCTGCTTCTGTTTGGTGCTGCCGTGACCCACAACCCCTTTTTAAATTTTCCCACTCTTTGGCCCACTCCCGTTTTTATCGGTTTTTTTTTTGGGTTTTTTTTTTCTTTTTTTTTTTTTTTTTTATTTTTTTTCCCCACCTCCAGGAATTTTCCATTTTTTTTGCCCCCCAGTCTTTTACCTTTATGCTGCTGGTGTGGGGTGCTTTCCTGCCTTCACACTCTGTCTTGTGCCACGTCTGACCTCATGCTGCTGCTGTGGCTGCTGCCGTTTACCCCAACCCCAAATGTGGGCATTGTGCCACTGTCTGGTCTTAAAGCTGCTCCTGTGGTGCTGCCGTGACCTACCCCACAATGTCATTGTCCCACTTTTGTGGCCTACTCCCGTTTTTGCCACCCCAGGGAAAGTCATTGTGCCACTCTTGACCTCTTTCTGCCCCCGTGGCTGCTTTCCGTGACCCCACACACTGTTTTTCAAAAATTCCCCCTTGTGGGGCCCAATCCCCGGGTTTTTGCCACCTCCCAGAATGTGATTGTGCCACTGTCTGACCCCCATGCTGTCCCGTGGGGCTTTCTGCCCTGACCTACACACTGTGTTTTTGTCCCCCTCTGTGGCCTACTCCTGTTTTTTCCCCCTCCAGAATGTCTTTTTGGCCACTGCCTACTCTGCTTTCTGCCGTGAAAATTCACACCCGGGGGTCAAATTTTGGTGCCCACTGTCTGGACCTTCCCCTTTTTTTTTTTCCCCGTTGAAAGTGGGTTGGGGCCCGCCGTGACCTACACACTGTGCATTGTGCCATGGTTTTGACCTCATTTCTGCTTTCTGCCGTGACCTCCCCACTGTGTCATTGTGCCCCCTGTCTGACCTTTATGCTGTTCCTGTGGCTGCTGCCCTGACCTACACACTGTTCATTGCCCCCTCCCGTGGCCTACTCCCGTTTTTGCCCCTTCAAAAATGGGCATTGGGGCCCCTGTCTGACCCCATGCTGCTCCTTGGCTGCCCGCCCCTGACCTACACACTGTGTATTGTGCCACTGTTGACCTCCCGCTGTGCTGCCCTGACCCACACCTGTGTCATTGTTTCCCCCTCTGTGGGGCCCACTCTGTTTTTTTCCACCCAGAAAGTGATTTGGCCCCCTGTTTTTAACCCCCATGCTGTTCCCGTGGGGTGCCCGCCGTGACCTTTCACACTGTGTCATTGTGCCCCTGTCTGACCCCATGCTGCTCCTTTTGGTGCTGCCGTGACCCACCACTGTGTCAATTTTTGCCACTGGGCTGACCTCTTGCTTTCTGCCGTGACCTACAGACTGTGTCATTTTCCCACTCTGTGGGCCCACTCCTGTTTTTGCCACCTCCAGAATGTGATTGTGCCCCCTTTTCTGACCCCCATGCTTTCCTTTGGGGTGCTGGGCCTACCACTTGTTTATTGTGCCACTGTCTGGCCTCATGCTGCTCCTGTTTGGGTTTCTGCCCTGACCTACACACTGTGTCATTTTCCCCCTTTTGTGGCCCCTCTGTTTTTTTTCCACCCCCAGAAAGTTTAAATTTTGCCATGCCCGAAACCCCATGGGTGCTGCCCTGGACCCACACCACTGTGTCATTGTGCCCCTGCCCGGGCCCCATGCTGCCCGCCCCGGGCCTACACACTGGTCATTTGCCACTGCCCCACTTTATTTTTTTTTTTCCCGCTGCTGCGGGGAAACCCAACACTGTGTCATTGTGGCCCCTGTTGTCTCATGCTGCTCCCCGTGGCTGCTTTTCCGTGACCTACCCCCTGTGTCATTGTCCCACTTTTGTGGGTACTCCCGTTTTTGCCACCCCCAGAAATGGTTTTTGCCACTGTTGCCCCATGTGCTCCCGTGGTGCTGCCCTGAAACCCACACCTGTGTCATTGTACAATCTGTGGCCTACTCCTGTTTTTTGCCCCCACCAGAAAAGTCATTGTGCCCCTGCCTGACCCCATGCCCGCTGCCTTTTACTTTCACCCCCTGTGTCCCTTGTGCCAAATGCCTGACTTATGCTGCTGGGTGCCCCTGACCTACACACTGTGTCATTGTGGGCCCCTGTTGCCCCCATGCTGCCCGCTGTGGCTGCTGGCCCCTGAAACCCACACCCCTTGTCATTGTGCCACTGTCTGACCTCATGCGGGTGCTGCCCGTGAACCAAAACACTGTTTTATTTTTGCCACTGTCTAACCCCATGTGTTCCCGTGGCTGCTGCCGTGACCTACACCTGTGTTTATTGTCCACTTGTGGCCCCACTCCTGTTTTTGCCCCCTTCCGAATGTCATTTGTGCCCCCTGTCTGACCTCAGTGCTGCTGGGGGGTTTCCCGCCCCTGCCTAACACTCTGTCATTTTGCCACTGTCTGACCCCATGCCCCGCTCTTTTTGGCTGCTTTCCTTTTACCTACACACTGTGTAATTTTTGCCACTGTTTGACCTTTCCCGTGCTGCTTTCCGTGGCCCCCCCCACACACTGTGCCCTTGTCCCACTCCCGTGGCCTAAATCCCGTTTTTGCACCTCCGGGTGTGATTTGTGCCACTGTCTGACCCCATGTGTTCCTGTGGCTGCTGCCCTGAAACCCACCCCACTGTGTTTATTGTGCCACTGTCTGCCCTCATGTGCCCTGTGGCTGCTGCCGTTTACCCACACACTGTGTCAATTTTGCCACTGTCTGACCCCTGTGCTGCTTTCCGTGACCTACACACTTTTCAGTGCCATGTCTGACCGTTTTTGCTCCCGTGGCTTTCTGCCATGACCTACCCCACTGTGTTATTGTCCCCAAATCTGTGGCCTACTCTGTTTTTGCCACCCAGAAAGTCTTGTGCCACTGGCCCGACCTTTATGCAAACTGCCTGAATACAAAACGGGGTCATTGTGCCACTGCCTGCCTCATGCTGTGCCGTGACCTTTAAAACGGGGTTATTGTGCCACTGGCCTGACCTCATGAAACTGCTACCTGACCTACACACTGTGTCTTGTGCCCCTGTCTGACCTCATGCTGTGCTGTGGCTGCTGCCGGGGAACCTTTCCAACTGTGTCTTTTTTGGGCCCCTGTCTGACCTCATGCTGCTGCTCTGGCTGGCTGTGACCCACACACGGGGTCATTGTGCCACTGTTGACCCCATGTGCTTTCTGTGGCTTGCCGTTTACCCACACACGTGTTTATTGTGCCACTGTCTGAACCCCATGCTGTGCTTTTGGGTTTCTTTCCGTGAAAATAGGGCACCCGGGGTAAATTTTTCCACTCTGTTTGGGCCCACTCCCCGTTTTTCCCCCCTCAGAAATGTCATTGTGCCACTCTTGACCTCTTTCTACTGTGGCTGCCGCCCTTTACCCCCACCCCTCTGTTAATGATGTTGGCACCTAGCCCTCGCTTGTTTTTTCCAAACCCGTCGCTCACAGACTTTATCAAAGGTTTCATTCCCCCTTGAGTTTTTTGGTCAGTTTTGCCCTCTTAAATGCCCAGGGAATTTTATAGTGAAGCGATTCTAAGTGCGGCGGCAGTCATGTGCGTGTCATACTAAAACACAACATTGTATGAAGACCAAACCAACTCCCTCATATTTAAGCATGCACAACGTTCTAAGACCCGCAGGCTATGTGCAGCTGGAAATAGCTGTTTTAACGTGATTCGTGCCGAAGTAATGGAACGAAGTTATTTTCTGAGAAATTCGCGAGTGACGAAACGATTTCGAATCGCCTCTCTAAATGGATATTGATGAAAAGCGCAGAAGCCAGGTTATCCACAGGCATATACATGCAAGGAAAGACATTCCAGGATCCGGCAATATAAATGGTGCAACAAGAAATTCATCCAGCATGGTACTTAATGGTTCAATAAAAATATGAACATTTATTTAAGTACAGTTGAAACCCGAAGTTTACATACACTATATAAAAAGATAGATATGCCTGGTTTTTTTTCACTATCTGACATGAAATCAGAATAAACCTTACCTGTTTTAGGTCATTTAAGATTACCGAAATTATGTATATTTGCCAAATGCCAGAAAAATGAGAGAGATTTTTTATTTTACATACAAAAGTTTCTATACATTTCATTAGTATTTGGTAGCAATGCCCTTAAGTTGTATAAACTTGTGTCAAATATTTTGGATATCCTTCCACAAGCTTCTCACAATAGTTGGTAGGAATTTTAGCCCCTTCCTCCTGACAGAACTGGTGTAACTGAGCCATGTTTTTAGGTCGTCTTGCTTGCACCTGTCTTTTCAGCTTTGCTCATACATTTTCAATAAGTTTGAGATCAGAGCTTTGTGATGGCCACTCCAAAACACTGACTTGGTTATCCTTAAACCACTTTGTAACCAATTTGGCAATACACTTCGGGTCTTTGTCCATTTGGAAGATCCATTTACACCCAAGCTTTAACTTCCTGACTGATGTCTTGAGATGTTGCTTCAGTATTGCCATATAATCTTCTTTCCTCATGATGCCATCTATTTTGTGAAGTGCCCAGTTCCTCCTGATGCTGCCACCCCATGTTTCACAGTTGGGATGGTGTTCTTAGGCTTCCAAGCTTCATCCTTTTTTCTTCCAAACGTAACTATGGTCACTATGGCCAAACAGTTCCATTTTAGTTTCGGCAGACCACAGGACATGACTCCAAAAATGTAGGTCTTTGTTCTTGTGTGCATTTTCAAACATTAGTCTGGCTTTTATATGTTTCTTTTGGATTAATGGCTTCTTCCTGGCAGCATGGCCTTTCAGCCTATGTTGATACAGAACTCATTTCAGTGTGGATAATGACACAATCCTACCAGCTTCCACAAGCATCTTCACAGGGTCTTTTGCTTTTATTCTTGAGTGGATATGCACATGTTGGACCAAAGCACGTTCATCACTGAGACACAGAACCTGTCTGCTTCCTGAGCAGTATGATGGCTGGACATTCCCATCTTGTTTGAACGAGGAACCTTCTGGTATCTGGAAATTGCACCCAAGGATGACCCAGACTTGTGCAAGTCCACAATTCTTTTCCTGATATCTTGGCTGACTTCTTTAGACATTCCCATGATGTTACAAACAGAAGCCGTGTGTTTCTGGTGTGCATAAAAAAATACATCCACAAGTGTGTCTCCAATTAACTCAGATGTTGCCAATAAACCTATCAGAAGCTTCCAAAGACATGACATCATCATATGAGCTGTCCCAAAGTAGTCCTACTGTATGTAAACATTTGACTTTGCAGAAAGTTTTGAGTTTCCAGAAAGTAATAAACGAGTACGGTTTATTCTGATTTCATGTCAGATAGTGAGAAAAACATGCATATGTGTCTTTTTACATTAGTGTATGTAAACTTCTGGTTTCAACTGTACATAAAACCATCACTCAGCATTAACAGTCAAAAATCGTGGCAAAAAGAGAAGCACAATGGCGTATCTGCTTACGCTTTTCGAGCATGTGCTAACTGCTCTTACTCATAGCCTGTGGCTATGAGTAAGAGCATTTACTGTATGATGGTTAGGTAGTTAAGAGAAGTAAGAACGGTTAACACACACTTGAAACGCATAAGCGGATATGCCATTGTGTTTCTGTTTTTGCCACAACTTATGACTGCTATTGCTGAGTGATGGATTTATGTAAGTATTTAAATAACTGTTTATATTTTTATTGAATCTCTAAGTACCATGCTGTATGAATTTCTTGTTGCAGCATTATACAACGGGAACCTACAATTAAAGAAGGTTTCCAGAACTGGAGAAATAAGATGATGATAAAGAGAGAGAAGAACTGTCTGTTTTATCTCTCACAAAATCCATTAAGAAACATTGTAGTCCACCTCTCTCTAGCCCAAAACAGATGATACCAGGCACTCATACATAACATTCAAATGTACATAATTTACATGTAAGATAGACTTAAGACTGTATTTCCCTTTAAGAATAATTTGCAAACACTAAAGTGAATCTGTCGGGTGGTTTATGTTGCCCTATCTAAGAACAGGCTATGATAGAGGGAGAGAAGCTGAGCTCTTTGATATGAAGGTTTTTATGATACGGAGCAGGATTTCTGGGTAAAAAACAGAAAGAAAAAGAAAACTTTAACTGTAAGTACTAATTACCTCGCCCACAAATAGTGATTGACAGATTGCTCTAAATACACATTTATGCAGAGAAAGCTGTCAATTACTGTATGTGGGCGGGGTAAGCAGGACTTTCACTGTTCCTTAAGGAGTCTGATCAGTGTTTTCTCTGCATTCTACCCAGAAATCCTGCTCCAAAGCATATAATCCCATATATCATAGAGCTCAGTTTCTCTCCCTCTATCACATCCTGGTGTTAGATAGGTTAGCATAAACCACCTGACATGTTCACTTTAAGACCAGAACACACCAATATTTTCCACATTCAGCTGTTACTATTTTTATTTTATTGGGGCACAAACTTTTTTTGCTGCCCAAATATATTGTCTCTTTTGGCCTCCACATACTAGAGCTGTTTCACTAGTCCTGTGGATAAGGTTTCTTTAATAAACTTTCATCTTCATTATATGGCCAGAAAAATTAGATGGGAAATTGATATGTTCCTGTGTAGTACAGAATGCCAAACTTCCTAAACTTCCTGTAGATGGAAGCAAAGACGTTTTCCATCTATATTTCTTAGCAATTTCAGCTTAAAACTCTATATTTGCAAAGATTTGAAATAATTTTAGGGGTAGGGAAATGAAGATTGATATAAAAAAAACAAAAAAAAACCTTTCTATACTTGTTTAATGTAGATTTTCCAAATAAGCAGGATGGCCTCTTACAGTCAACTTTGTGTCAGTCCGGACCTTGCCTATAATCTAAAGCAGAGCAGTGTCTGTTAACTGTGGAGCTGTTTAGATTACAAGAAGAGCATTGGCAGCCATACAGTAAGCTGATATATTCATGTTTAGTTTTGGAATATTACAAAGAGATGATAGAAGGATACATTTAGATTTCCTTTTTGCAAGGATGTATAAAAATGGTTACTATGTCTATATACAGGGTACACTTCTCGTACACTTAGGGGTAAAAAAACAACCCTTTAACTGAACTAGGCGCTGTTTAATCTGTAAGTATATGCTCAACAATTGCATATAGTGGGTGATTAATGGGATCTGAGGCTGAAATACGACATATTAATCAGCAGGATACAGTGACTGAGGCAAAGACGATGGAGCTGTCTAAACAGTTTCATTAACCTTTCACCAAAATGTGAGAGATTACATTGCCACCTGGAGCTTGCCGTTAAATGGATAATATGAGGCTTATGCATGTGTGACGTCTGCACATGTTTATTTTCTTTCCTCTAAATGGGTCTGAGCCTACTAACAAAATGTACAGTATGGCACATATACAGTATAGCTGCAAGACAGGTCTGACAGAACAGAAGTTCAGCTTAGGATACAGAAAGTGAGAGGCAGCAGTGGAACATGTACATTTCCACACAGGGAGATATCCTCAAGTGCACTCAGGCAGACTGACTTCATTAGTCAGCTATGTTGGAAAATATAATAATTTAAATGCCTGTTTGACAGAATTCTGAAAAGGATCATGTCCTTAGATGCTCCTCTATTTCAATAGCCCTTATCATATATAGGAGAGGTCAGTGCTAAAATAAAAGGGGGCGTGAGCGTCGCATACCTCTGTGTCAGATTCATTTTTCAATGTCAAGCATGGCCTGGAGTTTGTTTCACCATAATCGCTTCATGCATTTCTGCTTAACAGTGACACACATACAGTACTCATTTCGCCTACAAGGACTCTCATGTTATCATTCTGTGTACATCAGATTGATGTCTGATTTGTACCTCAAGGAGATAACTTATTCTTACCAGCAAAAATAGGTTGTAGAAAACTATAGCAACAAATCAAGGGCAATATATATTGTACATTATGATTAATATTTATTGCATTTATTTTACCTTTATATCCCACACTGCTCTATAGAGATTGTTGTTGCATAGTGCATGTCCCCTATAAGGTTAATGGTCTAACTGTTAAACATGGTACTAGTGTCCTCTTAAAAGAATTAATTTCTTCACATTAAAATTCAGTAACATAGGAAACAGATGGTCTAATTGTTCTATCTCTAATACACACATACAATGTAAAGGGCTTGTTCACCTTATAAAACAAAAATTGCAGTATGTTCCGGGCTCCCAGTAAAATAAAAAAAAAATTATACTCACCTTCCTCTGGTCCCCGGTTCCAGCACCACTTCTCTCAGGTCTTCTGTTGACATAATGTCACTTCCCAATGGGGACATCACAGCTATAGCAATCACATGTCTCTGCAGACATCACCATTTAAAGCTGTTCACTTCAGAACGGTGATGTAAGATATTGGCACATGACCGGTGACATCTCCGTTCGGAAGTAAAAGTATCTCAAAAGAAGAGCGGAGAGACACTGTGGGCCCGGGGGCTATTTTAATATTTTTATTATTATTATGAGGTGGACAACCCACTTAAAGGGGTTTTCTCAGCACGCTGTTTCACTGACTAATGGACAGTTTTGCACTTACTCTGTCTCCAAAGGCCATGGGTGGTTCTACAGCAGTGATTAGCATATATTAACTTCAAGCTGTTACTTTGACAGAGCAGGAGATTGTTATCTCTAGCAACATTACAGATAAAGTCATGCTTTTCAGTCCTCACAGCACATGTACCTTATGTTTACTGCAGTTAATCTTGTTAAAGAGAACCTGTCACATAGATTATGCCCCCTTACTGAGGGCAGCACAAGCTAGTGTCAGACCTGCTGTTTCCAGTGCTGTGTCCCTTATTCTGTAAGATGCTGTAGTTTTCAAGTATTTAATGCTTAAATTTGCAGTTTTCAGAAAGAAAAGAATCCTTCAAAGAGTCAGTTTTTTCAAACCCTGCCCTTATGAGGCTAGCCCCGCCCACCTCAACTGATAAACCTATTACTTTGAATAGGTAGAAACATGTGAATAGCTGTCAGGTGGGTGGGGCTAGCCTTTGGTGGGTGGGGCTAACAACTGCTCATGAATAAGATTTGAGGGGTAAATGCTCTAAAACTACATCATCTTACAGAATAAGGGGCACAGCACTGGAAACAGAATGTCTGTCACTAGATTGTGCTGTCCTCAGCAAAGGGAGCATAACCTATGTGACAGGTTCTCTTTAAATCTAATTAGTTGACTCAAAGTCATGTGCCCACAGTCAGTCCATGGGGGTACTCACTGCTCTGTAAGGTAATCAGATAACAGTCATCCTTCTAGTAAGCAGGTTACCATAGAAATCTCTGTGCATTCAGGAAGCTGATAAAATGTCTGTTATCTCGTGACTAAAGTAAAATCTATTGACCAATGTATTTGGAAAATGTCTTCATTTAATAGTTCCTTTATGCTGAAAACTAGTCTTTGCAGTAAGAATATCTGTTTAAGGTCAATTTAATACACATGCAATATAATACCTAGAAAAAACCTAAGCAAACTTAAGGAGCATAAACTTCATGCAGATTCTTGCATTCATTGGAATTGAGCTTAAGATGCCAGCTGGCCATTCAAGGCCAAGATTGATATTACATTTATATTTATTTTCCATTACTTATACAGTGCAAATGAATAACTGTACAAATAATGTCCCCATGCACATCAGTTCTTGTCCCCAATGGGTTCACAATTTAGTTAAGACTATTTCATAAATAAGGTGCCCATACAAATTAGGTAAATGTTTGGCGAGTCTGCTGATTTTGAGTTGACCCATTATCTAATGTGTATAGAGGTTACCAGACTCATGCCTTGACATAATCTGATGCTTTACTCCTGAAGTAGATCTCTTTGGCATCATATTATTCTTTTCTCCCCAGTGAAAACACACACACAATTTTCTCAGTAAAGAGGAAGTGTGCAGGGACTCAGAAAGGTTCTAAAGAGTACGGACAACCATAGCCAAGAGTAATTTATGTATCTACCTACCATACCAGTATATTTTTAGAGTTTGGGAAGAGACATGCAAACTCAACATAGTATTTACGCTTAACTGGATTTAAAATCAGACCACAATTGCCATTTGTAGATACATGTAAGACATCAGCAATTTTGTTGTCCTTGGGACATACATACAGTTGAACAACTTTGCAGAGATGGGAGCCATTGGCTACCTGCCCCATCAATTCCTCTTGTAGGCCTCCTTAATGTAACATGCTACCTGTGCTGGTCAGCAGCTGCTCATATGGGGCTCAGGGAAAGGTGAGTTTAATGTTTTTAACTTCAATTAACAGAAATAATGCCCTAACTACCTAATGGGGGCTTACTTAACTACCTACCTACTAGGGGGGTCTTATAGTTTTGCCTTTCTACCCACTTATTAGGGTGCTTAACTACCTGCTGAGCCAATGAGGGTCTTATCCACCTAATAATAAGGGGCTTACTTACCCACATAATAAGGCTTACCTACATATCAACCTAATGGAGGGCCTACCTACCTAATGAGGGCCTCCCTATGTAATTTATTAAGATGATCCAACAACACCACACATTTCACTATAAATAAAACTCAGCACAGGATACCTGTACTCAGTTTGCTGCAGCAGCTTATTGACAATATGCAGTGTTCAGCTTCTTACCGGTTATGCAACAGTTCTTTAATTGATGGACTGTAGGTATAGGTGGTACCTGGTTCTAAGATGGTGGATAAGTTTCTTTTTTTTGCATATGCTGAGAATGAATTATGTATTCGCAACATGTTAGCAGCTACATCTCTAGGCTATCTCTTTACACAAGCTTTTGTGAAGATGCAGGAAAAACATAAGTAGTGGGCCTTTTTGTTTCAAAAGTTAAATAAAAAGAACGCTTTAGCAATGGGGTCCACACACCGCAGCATGAATAAATAGGCAGCATCACCAACTGCCTGTGAGTGTTGGCCTTGTAGAAAGGAGTTCTGACCCAGTGAGAGCCAAGCCCAGCAGAAGGGAGAGTGAGGCCCCCATGGTCAGAGCACTAGTAGGCCTGAGTATGTGCATATCTAGTATTTCAAATGTGTGTATGTATAAATGTAGTATGTGTGTGTATGTACAGTATATGTCTGTAAATACCGTGTCTATATACATTGCGTGTGACTTTATAGTGTGTGTATATAGTGTATGTACTTATTTTGCCAGAATTACCTGAGACGGTTGCATGTTTCTGCCACTAGCTGGAGTAAAGCAGTATAAGCTACATGTCACCAAGGTTACCTGATATTGGTGGATTAGGAGCCGTTCATGTATGTGGTCAGCCACAGTAAGCAGTTGGCATCATTTTATAGTTACTATGGCTTTTTCAACCGATCCAGGACAGCTTTTACCGGGAGAAGGCAAAGTGTTGGGTTGGTGCCTACTCCCAGTGTTCCAGGACAGGGTTTTGGCAGGTCACTGGAGACCTATTAAAGGCTTGGTACGCCAGGTGATCAGGGGGTGTGGTTTGCTGCCAGAAGCTGGATTAGCAGAAGAGCTCAAGAGAGGGCTTTTCCCTCCCCCCCAGGCTTAAGGGAGCCTGAATCAGTTGGTGGCTGGTAAAGTGAGTGTTTGTGGAGCTGGACAGTAGGTTCGGACAACAGGTAGTAGGGGTCTCTACAGGTTTAATTAGTGGCTAAATGGCTGAGATGCTTATTTATGTTTTATGTGGATTGCTGTAAACCAGTGCCTGAATAAAGCTGGCTGAGGCCAGATTTGAGGAGAAGTTCTGTGTCCAAGTGCAATTCCCCTTACAAAGACAGCGATTCCTGAGCTAAGAAACACCCGGGAAGGTCCAATAAGGTGTCCAAGTGCAAGTGAAGCGTTACAATATCTGGTGAGTGTGTGTGTATGAAAATTGTGCATACAGTGTGTGTGTGTGTGTGTGTGTGTATGTTAAAGATCAAGGTAAGGGATACCCTGGGTCACTGCGACAGCTGAATATAGGCCACATCAGTGAGAAGTGTCTAAAGAGTCACCGGCTTTTCACCAATGCCCGCCACAAGGCTGTTGGACTTTGCTGTGGGGGATGCCCTGGTAGCTACCCCTTAAATGGCTGCTCACGGTGAGAGCAAAGGCACGGCTATGGTACAGTAGGAGTAGGCTAGAGACTTGGTCAGTGGATTGGTGGCAATGTCAGGGCTGGCGGCAGACAGAATGTGGTTGGGTCACTCACATTAAGGTCAGGGCTGGTGACAGGCAGAAAATAGTCAGGAATGTAGCACGGGTCGAACCCATTGAACACAATCAAAATAATGCTAGCGATCTTGGGAAAACAAACCAACACAGTGGTGAGTGGTCACAGGGGAGTTGAGCTAATATAAGAACCAGCATCTGCTGATTGGTAATCAGCAGAGTGTTGGCCCTTTAAATCCCCAAGAGTCAGCATGTGTGCTGGGCAGTTGGCTTGGTAGCCCTGGGCTGCTTTTTTTCCCTAAGCTGGTTCATTGGCCAAGTATAGTCGGGTGGGATGAGCAGGCCATGAGCTGTGGCTGCTGTTGGTTATTGTGTGGCTGCGCCAGTTATTATGCTAGCAGCAAGATGTCTGAGAGACTGTCCCTGACATGCATCTCCCAGGAGTAAGTGAAGGGAACTAAATGTTCACATTTTACATTGTAGTCGGGTGAGAGGGGGCACATAGTTTGTGACTTTGCTTTCCTGTCTGGTTTATCTCTTACATAATTTTCTAACTTTTTACGCTCACAGAAACTTCTGCAGGATGTATCATTTACACCAATGAAGTGTGACTTACCTACTTGTGGTCAAAGGTAGGTTCTAATAGGAGATTGCTAGAATAACAGTATACTACAAAGCATAGTACTATTGTATATTGTTCTAGTGATCACTCATACCACTACCCAAGAGAGATTGAAATAAATATATATAGTTCAAAAATATTTTAAAAATTACTGGCATAAAAAAATGCCAGAATTGTGTTTTTACAAACAGAGTTTGGTCTGCACATCCAAAGCGATTTTTCAGAAAAAATAGTAGAGGTGCACGCTGGTTAGGTAACAAAATACAAATACAATACAATATATGCAGCACTCTACTAGCACTAAAAAAGTCAAAGGGAACATAAGAATTTTTGGAAAAGCATTTTTGCTACTTTTAAATACATGAAAACTTGTACACATGGGAACCTACTCTAATATTACCTCTCTTGGTGTCTGTTCGGACCTCCATATTCCAACTATAAACTGCTCTGATGTAAAAAGCCTATGCGGATGGGCAAGTGCAAAAACCTAAATGGAGGCTAGCCATCCATTTTGTTTTTTGCACTCTGCCCACCCCTAAGTGGAAATTCTATTCTATATTCTATATTCTATAAATTTGGTACCTGCAAAATTGCACTGACCCACAGAATGAAGGTGACATCATTTACACCATATGGAAAATTTCCCAAAAAATAAACCTAAAAATCTACAGTACAACCTAATTTTTTTCCTTAATCCCTCCCAAATTTTCTTTTTTATGGAGGGGAGGGAGGTGAAAGAACCTAGATGCTTTTTCTCTATGGGGCCCTAAAATCCTAACATTACTGATAGGGGCCCTGCTCAGAGACATCTTAACAGCATTATGGGCCCCTGGACAGAGCTGTGCACTGGGCCCTCCATCCAACAAAATCACTCAAAGTATAAATATACACATTATAACCTACAACACCACCATATAGAGACCACATAGTGGTCATACACCAGCTCAGGTCACCTCACATACCAGTAACTATAGCACTGATCCAGCACAGAAAAGATATAACCCCTGACATCCAGGGACTCACATGAGACGTCATCTCTGATCAGTCGCTCTCTGAATCATTATTTTTCCCTTTTCTTCTCATTCCGTCCAGATCGCCATGATGACTTCTCCTGCCCGCAACTCATCGCAGCAGAATTACCACACAAACATCTTAGACTTCTCACTTTATAGCCCCCTGTAGGTACATATAGATAAACTGCCCCCTGTAGCTAGGTATACAGCTCCCCATAGGTAGATATACTGCCCCCTGTAGCTAGTTATACAGCCCCCTGCTTATATAGCCCCCTGTTGGTTATAGGCCCATGTATATAGCCCTGTGTAAGTTATGGGCCCATATATATAGCTCCACTGTAAGTTATAGGCCCCTGTATATTGGCTCCTGTAAGTTATAGGCCCCTGTATATAGCTCCCTGTAGGTAATAGGCCTCTGTATATAGCCCCCTGTAGGTTAAATACTCCCTGTATATAGTCCCTGTAGGTTATAGGCCCCTGTAGGTTATAGCCCCCATGTATATAGGCCCCTGTAGGTTATAGCGCCCAAATGTCTAGACCCCTGTAGGTTACAGATCCCATGTATATAGGCTCCTGTAGGATATAGTCCTATGTAGGTTAAGCCCCCTGTATATAGCCCCCTGTAGGTTATAGGTCCTCTGCATATAGGATCTTGTATATAGCTCCCTGTAGGTTATAGCCCAGATGTATATAGCTCATTGTAGGTTATAGGCTGCCTATGCCGGAACGTTGCTCCCGGGATTTCCTTGGCCAGAAGCCTACGAGCTGTCGGCCAAGGAAATATAGCAGTGCAGGATTTGATAAAATTGCTTTCTGCGCTGCTTAAAGACGTGGCTGGTCCGGTCCTGCACACAGGCGTGCCACCCAGATATGCTGCTTGGGCTGAGTCACACCACTGGGCAGGGTAGGCAACTGCCCGGGAGGAAAAGACGGCCCTGGCCCTACTTGTGCCTAATAGTGTTGAGCGATTTTTATCGACAAAGTTGAAATCGGCAAGGTTTTTAATGGTGATCGAAATTTTCAGATAATGCGATAATTAGGTTAAAATCTAGTGGGCATAATCTATTAAGATCGCGCCTTTTTCGACGCTTCTTGTCATTTTGTCGGCAGCAATCAGATTACAGAAATAGAGCAGGGTGAGATGTGTGTGCGACGTCATGACTGGGACTGTGTTATGGTTGCGATTGGCTGGAAAAATCAACATGAACCTCGTATTACATAGAACAGCCTCTTCATGTCAGCCTTAGTTTGTCTCTCCAGTGTCTCATAGGGAATTAGGACGTGAGTCTGTGTGGCCAACACAGCTCAGCGAAATTAGTCATTTCTGACAGAGGAAAACCTCTACTATTAAGCTGTGTTCTTCACATTTAGTTTAGATTAGCGATTGAATGATTTTATGGAGTTAGCTAGAGGGAATTTTTAAAGCAAGCATCTAACCGCTGTAAGTCACGGGGGAAGCGGGGGGGGCGGGCACGCGGGCGAAAAACAGACAAGTCTCTTCTATCAAAGAACCACTGATAAAGTTCACAAGACTTAGTGTAGCATTGTAGTGGGAATATCTTTATTATTAACAGTTTTCTATTGAAATACATTTCTAGGTATTGGGCAGCCTGTGAACTTATATTCGGATAAACATCATTTCTAGTAATGCAGGTCTCTTTGTTAGGTGGCAAAAAACTCCACTTTTATTATCGTATACATTTCAGAGTGTGTGTTTCATTTATCAATTTTACCCATTCACTGTGTTGATATATCGCCTTGCAGGTTAAATTGCAATCCAGCATCTTGTAGTCAGCACAGGTTGTTTGTTGCCAAAACATACTGTGTATCATAGAAAACATAACAGATACGTGTTTTTTTTTTGACTTTGCGCACCCAGCTTTGTTCATTGACGCTAGGCTTCCACGGTAATCTTAAAACAGCAATTCTATAGTCACCACAGTGAATTGAAGGAGCAAAAAATACCGGTGTGTTATACGATAAACTTTAACAGATACGTGTTTTATTACTTTTGCGCACCCAGCTTTGTTCCATTGACGCAGCCTTCCAGTAAATCTTTAAACCCAGCAATTTATAGTCACAAGAGTGAATTGAAAGGTGCAAAAAATACCGTGTGTTATACGAAAACAAAAGAGATACGTGTATTTTTGACTATTGCGCACCCAGATTTGTTCCATTGACGCAGCATCCACGTAATCATTATAACAGTCAAATTCTATAGTCCACACAGGTGAATTGAAAGGTGCCACAAAAAATACGTGTATTATCCGGAAAACATATCAGATAGTGTTTTTTTGACTTTGCGCACACCAGATTTGTTCATTGACAGCAGCTTCACACGTAAATCTTAAAACAGCATTTCTATTGTCCACCACAGTTGTGATTGAAACGGTGCAAAAAAATACAGTGTATTATACGAAAAAAATAACAGATACGCTGTTTTTTTTGTAATTTGCGAACCCAGCATTTGTTCATGACGCAGCTCCACGTAAATCCTTAAAACAGCAATTTATATCACCACAGGTGAATTGGAAAGGTGCAAAAATTACCGTTTGTATTATTGAAAAAATTTTTTAAAAAAAAAGAGATACGTGTTTTTTGACTTTTGCGTGCACCCAACTTTGTTCATTGACGCTAGCATCAAGGTAAATCTTAAAACAGCAATTCTTTAGTTCCACCACAGGTGAATTGAAAGGTAAGCAAAATAATACGTGTATTATACGAAAATATACAGATACGTGTTTTTTTTTTATTTTGCGAACCCAGCTTTGTTTCATTGACGCAGCCTCACGTAAATCTTAAAACTGCAATTCTGATTAGTCACCACAGGTGAATTGAGAAGGTTGCAAAAAAAATACCGTGTATTATACGGAAAACATAACATATTACAGTGTTTTTTTGATTTTGTGCACCCAACTTTTTTTCATTGCCGGCCAGCAGCATACACGTAATCTTAAAACAGCAATCTATAGTCACCACAGGTGAATTGAAAGGTTGCCAAAAAATACAGTGTATTTATACTGAGAACATTAACCAGATACGTGTTTTTTGGATTTGTTGGCACCAGCTTTGTTCATTGACGAAGCATCCCACGTAAATCTTAAAACAGCATTGTATAGTCACATCAGGTGAATGAAAGGTGCACAATATACCGTGTATTATACGAAATACATAACAATACGTGTTTTTGACTTTTGCGCACCCAGCTTTGTTTCATTGTAGCAGATCCACGTAAATCTTAAAAACAGCAATTGTATAGTCACACAGGTGAATTGAATGGTGAAAAAAATACAGTGTTGTTTGTATTATACGAAAACATAACAGATAAGTGTTTTTTGATTTGCGCACCAGCTTTGTTCATTGTCGCAGCTTCCAAGTAAATCTTAAAAAACAGCAATTCTATTAGTCCCACAGGTGAATTGGAAAGGTGCAAAAAATACAGTGTGTTTTCGAAAAACAAAACAGATAAATGTTTTTTGACTTTTGTTACACCCAGCTTTGTTCATTGACGCAGCATCCACGTAAATCTTAAAACAGCAATTGTTATAGTCACCACAGGTGGAATTGAAAGGTGCAAAAATTTACCGTGTAATTATACGAAAACATAAACAGTTACGTTGTTTTTTGTACTATTGCGCACCCAGCTTTGTTCATTGACGCAGCATCACGTAAATCTTTATAAAACAGAAATTCTATGTCACCACAGGAGTGAATTGAAAGTGCAAAAAATACCGTGTATTATACGAAAATACAGATAGTGTTTTTTGACTTTTGCGTCACCAGCTTTGTTCATTGACGCTAGCATCACGTAAATCTTAAAACAGCAATTCTAGAGTCACCACAGTGTGTATTGAAAGGTGCAAACAAAATACCGTGTATTATATGAAAAAATATCAGATACGTGTTTTTTTGAACTTTGCCCATTCTGATTGTGACTAGACCTTGCAGTTAAATTTTGAAATCCAGCATTTTTGTTTTGATTAGAGGGATTTGGAATTGGCTGTGATTGCCGTCTTTTAATAAGAGGACTTTCCAAAACTATTCCATACCTTCTCAAATTTTTATATTTCTGAACAAGAGCGAAATGCAGGTGTAAGAGAGCAAAGAGGGGGGTAGACCATGGAGGTAGAGGTACGGAGAGCAGTGCTCCTTCCAGTGCTGGCGGACAAAAAGAATGCCAGCGGATCGGTCAGTTTGCAGGACCGTCAGGCCTTTCATCGCTGGGTCAGGGCCCTGTGAATCTATGGATCGAACTCATCGCCAATCTGTCCTTTAGTGGTTATACAACCTGCATCTAGCAGTCTATCCTCCTCGTCCTCCTGTCACGGGCCACAAATATCGTCATAGCATCATCACATCGTTCAAATGAAGACGGCCCAAATATCAACTCGTTTGTTACCCACCACATGTGGATTAAATCCATTTGTCTGAAGACCTCTTTGATGACAAAATGTGGTTGGGGTCAGAGGCATGTTAAAAGATCAAGAGGATGATTTAGTTCTGCTCTTTCGCCCCAGTTATGATGCCATAAGAGGAGGTGAAGGAAGCGGTCAATCGGCACAAAAAATGCCGGGCGGGTCGGCAACGGCCTTGCAGTGCACCTTGCTTGTAGCCCGAGCTCCATGGATGCAGAAAAGTCAGGACGACCAAGTCACTGTGAATGATGATGATGGATGATTGAGACATTGCGGATCAATCTGGTCTGTTCAACAAAATTTGCGTGCGAGCGCTTCATCAGTGGACGAGGGAGGATAGACGATGGGGTAGTTGTCAATACGGGTCCCGCCACAAAAAGGGAGAGGGCGGTCGCAGAAAGTCCGTGATAAGATTCAGCCCAACCACGGTCAGCGCAACCCCGCTCCTCGTTATCACCGTCAAAGGTCCAGGAAACCCCCCTCTCAAGCCTGGGCCTTCTTTGAGCAAGCCTCTGATTCAACCAGCGATGTCATATGGACGGCCTTTGCCGTAAACGCATAAGTAGAGGCAAGAACCTTAAGTGGTTAACCACACCCAAAACATATCTAGTCACATGCCAGCGAATGCATGAGGTGAAATGGAGGATCACTTGGCCAAAAAAGGCAGACAACGCCGGGCCTTTTGGGGCCCCTCAAACCACTGTTCACACCCTCTGTCTCCGCTTCCTCCTCCTCCGCCACCACAAGCTTCCTAAGCTGATTCCATGTCTCTCAGAGTCATGATCAGGGATCAGGCTCCGCTATCAGCACTCCACGGTCGCTTCCGAGTAATAACAGCACACCAGAGACCCATCCTACCCTTATCTTCCGCCTGTTTGACGGACTTGCACGCGTTACAGCGCCAGTCTAGCAGGTCAGCCTTTGTCTCCAGGTTTGGAGAGCAGAAGAAACACTATTAACCCAAACCATCCCAAAGCCAAAAGCCTGAATGTCGGCATTGCCAGGCTTTTGGCCTTGGAAAATGTTGCCTTTCTGGTCGGACCAAAGATGGGTTCCGCCACGTCAAGGCCCTCGCCTTTTGCCCCATACCTGATGCCGAGCAGGCAATTTTCTTTGCCAGAAAAGCCTCAGTCCCTGCCCTGCCAGCCACGTGTCTCTTAAAATTTCAAGCGAGTTTGTCTGCATATGTGTCCGGAACAAGTACATCTCACCACGACACATGGACTAGTAAGCCGGACAAGGAGCTATATCTCTATGTGACAGCTCACTGGGTGAGCTGGGTGGATTGTCTTGGGGTGACGGTGGCTCTCAGGCTCGGCGCTCAACGCTTTCAATACCGCAGGGAGGGATGGTGCAGGGCTCTTTCCCCCAAGGTCCTCTGGTGGCATCACGTGCCCAGAGACACCAGGCCGTGTTGTAAATTATTTGCCTTGGAGACCGTCCACACACATGGTCAGGAGCTGTGGACGGCTCTCCGCAACGAGACGAGCGCTGGTTGGGCGACAAGAACCTTGTGCCAGGCAAGGTGGTGTGCGATAACGGGCTAAATCTGCGGCCGCCCTTAGATCGGTAGGCTGGAAGCACATCCCTTGCCTGGCACATTGTCATGAACTTGTCTGTCAGAAATTTCTAAAGAGTACCGGGTCTGCTGAACTGCCTGCTGAAGAAGGCTCAGTCCTGAAAAGTCGCACTTCCGCCGTAACTTATAGCACCCTGCTTCGTCCCGCATCGGCTGACGTTGCTGCCGTCAGCTGCATCCCCGTTCATCGTCTCATTCGAGTTGACGAGTCTAGGCAACACGCTGGGAATTCACCTCCACATGCTCCAGCGAATCTGTGGGACATAGCAGCGCAATGCATTCGCAAGTACGAACCACAACATACACCTTTCTCAGTGACACATGGCTGACAATAGCTGCGGTGCGGATCGGGGGTAGATTGAGCCACCGAAAAGAAGTAGGAGGCAGCGTGAAGACATATGAAAAGATGCTACTGCCCTCCATCTTGCAAGTTTTTGAAAAGAAGCCACCAAGATGGTCTCTAGTAGCGGACGTTTGCCCTTGTCAGCTCCGATGAGACATTGTTGTCGATTTAGTTATGGATAACACGATCGTTTGGAACAATCTGGGAACATCAAGGTCCCGCCCAGCGACGAAGAAGAGAAGTTGGGCGGAGCGAGTCAGGACCACCAGTTGCGGGAATAGGAGCCATTTCGTCAGGTACTTTTCCACAAGGTCCAGTCTCATGGATAATTGGTATCCGGTCTTCATTAGGCAGTGGGTTCGGGGGGGTCCAGAGCTAGTTGCAAGGAGTTAACATCAGCTACTCAGGGTTGCATCATCTGAGGCAAGTCAAGGGCCTGTTGTTGAAGCCTGTGCCGGAGGAAGCGGGAGGAGGTATTCCTAGACACTAGACGTCCCTGCTTGGAAAGAGGTGTTGCACCAATATGAGAAATTTGAGGCAGATGAGGAAGGGAAGATCATTTACTCGTGCCCCTCAACCCAGAGGCTTGGGATGAACTCAAGGCTCATTCTCTACATGAGTGCTTGGATGCTCCATTTTCCTCCAACATGATCCTTCGCAATTAAGGCCATCAAAATTAACAACAGTTACTGGGTGGCCCCCTCCTGGATCCTGGTACAAAACAAGAACTCAGCACTTTCTTCCACCCACCAAATAGAGAGTAAAATGCAGGAAATGGAGACCTTGCTGATTGATCAACTGGAGACATTCTGTTGGCATCTGCTTCACGTTCTTCAAATGTAACAGGTGGAACAACTCCAGCGACGTGACAGCCAGTTGAGCGGCCAAGTAGCGTAGCGACAGCTGCAGCAGGTGCGGCAGTAGCCTAATGGGTGAACTCTGGCAATCTTTATTTTCCACCTCACCAATTGCATGCAAATGCAGGGCACAAAATCCAACACACAGAGATCAGCTTAAGATCATGGTGCACGCTATCTGCGTCTCAACACGATGTTTTTTGCATGTGTTCCGGACCCAAAAGACTTCTGTGTATCCAAACTGGCCGCATGGCCCGAGCTGGCTCGTCAGCCATAGAGGTGTTGTCCTGCCCAGCAGCCAGGTCATATCTGAGCGGACCTTCAGCACAGCTGGGGAGTCATTACAGACAAAGCACCCGGCTTTCCACAGATAATGTGGATCGTTTGAACTTTCATCAAGATGAATCAGGCATGGATCTTGTGATGTTGTGGCCCCCAAATTGCCAAGGTCCAGATTAGTTGCGAGTCTACTTCACATTCCTCTTCAAACAGAAACGGTCCTCTTGAAACTTTTTTTAAAATTATCTTTTCTTAATTCATTTTTTATTCTCTTTTCCAAACATTTCTTTTTGCTGGTTTTGCTGGGAGGGGGACTGTAAAAGACAGCAAGGTTTCATGAAAAACACCGTATTCCATTTACCCCACTTTATCTTAAAAAGTTTTCGCATTGTCAATGGTTTTGAGGTCATGTTGCTGTGAGATACAGCAAAAATCATGGCCCTTTTGGAACGAAATGTGACTTCTAAGTGGCATTTCTCCCTCACAATTTTTATTAGTGGCTGAGAAGACATATTTATAATTTTTTGGGGTTCATGTTGCTGTGAGATACAGCTTTTAATTATGGTCCTTTGGAACAGAAATGTGGCTTTAAGTGGAAATTTCTCCTCACAATTTTTAACAGTGGCTGAGAAGTCTTTTTTAAAATTTTTTGGGTCATGCTGCTTTGAAATGAGCAATATTTACAGGTCCTATTATAAAAAAATTGTTGTTTAAACAGACATTTTTTTCTTCACAATTGACCAAAAGTGGCTCAAGGGTCATGCTTTGAATTTTTGGGGGCATTTTGCTGTGACATGCAGCTATACTACAGGTCCTATTCTAAAAAAATGTTGTTTCTAACCGACATTTGTTCTTCACAATTGTCAAGAGTGGCTCAAGGTGATGGTGCTGTCAGAAACAGGAATAGGTGGGGACACTGTTAATGGACACATATTGCAAAATGACTTGTTTTTGCAGATCTTTAACATAGCTATCAATCCCTGTATTGAAAACAACCCATTTTAATACAATGAAAAAAGAGAACCAAAGACTTTGGTGGGATTCCATCCTTTTTTTAAAAATGTGTTTTCTAGAATTAAAGTACTAAAAAACTTGCATGTAAAAAATTAGCTGTTAAAAAAAATTCCTCTGAATTGTTACAAGGGAGGTACAGGAAAAACTTGACCAGATGTAGGTTATTCAGAGGGACATGGAGTATGGAGCATGGACAGAGAACAAAGTACAGAGACCATTTCCTCCAGCACGTTGAGAAAAAATGAGAAAAGAATGCCAAGATAAAGGGCACCTGGGTGTGTAACAGGGGAGCGTTAACCACCAGTATTTCCAAGTGAAGCTCAAATGTCCACACTCATACAGAGGGGAAAAGCGCTCCCCAGGTATTGATTTGGTGTAAAAGAGGAAGGCTGGAGTTCTACACTTCGCTTCCGCCTCTACTTCGGCACGACAGTTTTCGGTTGCTGCGTCATCAGGGCATTTTAACCTGCGTGTTAATAGATGACGGACGCCAGCCTGGGCTTTCACCGCACCCACTGTAACTCCGGCCCTGGGTCATGCTGTGGCCCAGGACAGGTATAGTCAATGTCCAGTTAAACAAGTATGTTGGAAGAAAGACTCCTTTTTCCGGCAGTTTTTAAATGTGGGGGTCATGCGGGTTTGGGGCTCATGCTGTGGCCCACGACCGGTATAGTCAATGTCCAGTTCAACTAAAATGGTGGTTTAAAGCCCCCCTTGTCCGGCTCCTTTTCAAATGTGTGGGTCTTGCAGGTTTGGGGCTCATGCTGTGGCCCAGGACAGGTATAGTCAATGTCCAGTTCAACTAAAATGGTGGTTGAAAGACTCCTTTTTCCGGGACTTTTTAAATGTGGGGGTCATGCAGGTTTGGGGCTCATGCTGTGGCCCAGGACAGGTATAGTCAATGTCCAGTTCAACTAAAATGGTGGTTGAAAGACTCCTTTTTCCGGCACTTTTAATGTGGTGGTCATGCAGGTTTGGGGCTTTATGCTGTGGCCAAGGAAAAGGTATATTCAATGTCCAGTTCAACTAAAATGGTGGTTGAAAGAATCCCTTTTCCGGCACTTTTTAAATGTGGGGGTCATGCAGGTTTGGGGCTAATGCTGTGGCCCCGGACAGGTATAGTCAATGTCCAGTGAAACTAAAATGGTGGTTGAAAGACTCCTTTTTCCGGCACTTTTTATATGTGGGGGTCATGCAAAGGTTTGGGGTCATGCTGTGGCCAGGACAGGTATGGTCAATGTCCCGTGAAACTAAAATGGTGGTTGAAAGACTCCCTTTTTTCCGGCACTTTTTAAATGTGGGGGTCAATCAGGTTTGGGGCTCATGCTGTGGCCCAGGACAAGTATAGTCAATGTCCAGTTCAACTAAAATGGTGGTTGAAAAACTCCCTTTTTTGGCACTTTTTAAATGTGGGGGTCATGCAGGTTTGGGGCTCATGCTGTGGCCCAGGAAAGGTATAGTCAATGTCCAGTTTGAAACTAAAATGGTGGTTTAAGATTCTTTTTCCGGCACTTTTTAAAAGTGGGGGTCAAGCAGGGTTGGGGCTCATGCTGTGGCCAGGACAGGTATAGTCAATATCCAGTGAAACTAAAATGGTGGTTGAAAGACTCCTTTTTCCCGGCACTTTTTAATTCTGTGGGTCATGCAGGTTTGGGTTCATGCTGTGGCCCAGGACAGGTATAGTCAATGTCCAGTTCAACTAAAATGGTGGTTCAAAGACTCCATTTTCCGGCACTTTTTAAATCTGGGGGTCATGAAGGTTTGAGTTCATGCTGTGACAAGGACAGGTATAGTCAATGTCCTGTTCAACTAAAATGGTGGATCAAAGACTCCTTTTTCCGGCACTTTTTAAATCTGGGGGTCATGCAGGTTTGGGGCTCATGCTGTGGCCAAGGGAAAGGTTTTAGTCAATGTCCAGTTCAACTAAAATGGTGGTTGAAAGACTCCTTTTTTCCCTCACTTTTTAAATGTGGGGGTTTATGCAGGTTTGGGGCTCATTTCTGTGGCCCAGGACAGGTATAGTCAATGTTAAGTGAAACTAAAATGGTGGTTGAAAGACTCCTTTTTCCGGCACTTTTTAAATGTGGGGGTCATTTCAGGTTTGGGGCTCATTGCTGTGGCCCAGGACAGGTATAGTCAAAGTCCCGTTCAACTAAAATGGTGGTTGAAAGACTGCTTTTTCCGGCACTTTTTAAATGTGGGGGTCATGCAGGTTTGGGGCTCTTGCTGTGGCCCAGGACAGGTATAGTCAATGTCCAGTGAAACTCAACTGGTGGTTCCTAGACTACGTTTTCCGGGACTTTTTAAATGTGGGGGTCATGCAGGTTTGGGGCTCATGCTGTGGCCCAGGACAGGTATTGTCAATGTCCAGGTTCAACTTAAATGGTGGTTGAAAGACTACTTTTTCGGCACTTTTTAATGTGGGGGTCATTTCAGGTTTGGGGCTCATGCTGTGGCCAAGGACAGGTTTAGTCAAGTCCAGTTCAACTAAAATGGTGGTTGAAAGACTCCTTTTTCCGGGGACTTTTTAAATGTGGGGGTCATGCAGGTTTGGGGCTCATGCTGTGGCCCAGGACAGGTATAGTCAATGTCCCGTGAAACTAAAATGGTGGTTGAAAGACTCTTTTTCCGGCACTTTTAATCTGGGGTCATGCAGGTTTGGGGCTCATGCTGCGTTCCAGGACAGGGATATTCAATGTCCAGTTTAAGTAACATGATGGTTCAAATCATACTGCCTTCTGGCACTTTTTAATTTGTGGGTGATGCAGGGTTTAAGGGTCAGGCTGTGGTACAAGACGGGATAGTAAATGGTCCGTGACTTTTTTTTCTGTGGGCTTTTATAACCTAAGTGTGTTGCCCAAGATGTAGCACGTATCCATTTGACTGTTGTGGATGTTAATTTCGCTTCTCCAGCCTTGTGTGGGTGTAATAATGAAGGTGTTGTTTTCTTTCCCATTAGATTTAATGGCATCGCGCTTAATCGATGCTTTTATCGAAAAAACCTTTCGATAGCGGCCGACTATCGACTATCGATCGATCTCGATAGCCAACGCAATCGCTCAACACTAATCAATACAACTGCGGTGACTAAAAAAATTGCTGCGTTCAAATTTAAGTGCAAGGTGGATCTATGAACAAAGCTGGCCTGCGCCAAAATTAAAAAAAAAAAAACGATCTGAAATGTAAACGGATAATAAAAGGTATTTTTTGCACCTATCAATACACCTGCGGTGATGACAAAATTGCTGTATTCAAATTTAAGTGTAAGGTGGCTCTATGAACAAAGCTGGACAGCGCCAAAGTGAAAAAAAAAATCAAATATCTGAAATGTATACAGATAATAAAAGGTATTTTTTGCATCTATCAATACACCTGCGGTGACTAAAAAAATTGCTGTATTCAAATTTAAGTGCAAGGTGACTCTATGAACAAATCTTGCCTGCGCCAAAGTGAAAAAAACACCTATCTGAAATGTATATGGAAAATAAAAGGTATTTTTTGCACCTATCAATACACCTGCGTTGACGACAAAATTGCTGTATTCAAATTTAAGTGCAAGGTGGCTCTATGAACAAAGCTGGGCTGCACCAAAGTGGAAAAAAACAGCTATCTGAAATGTTTCGGGTAATAAAAAGGTATTTTTTTCCCCCTATCAATACACTTGCGGGACTACAAAATTGCTGTATTTAAATTTAACGGG